>BLXT01001405.1:1270699-1281136 GCA_019648995.1 Plakobranchus ocellatus
CAATCTTAAGTGCCTAACTACCCGCATGAGAAACCTGAAAATCAATAAAGAGCAATTCGTTCACTTGTGGCTTCCGCAGTAGATAAGTACACATATTGATCATGGCTCACACCCTAAAAGCACATTAAATACATACAAAAAGAAGAGGGGGGGGGGGTTGAATAGAGATAAGGGACAAGAAAAAATATAGGTCACTTGATGAATTACAATGTGTATGTTTTTTTTGTTTTATATATATAGATTTTAATTTTTTTAAAGACTTCTATAAATGTTTGCTTTGTTTCAAATTTGTAAAACGTTGTTCGTACTTGGATTGGTAACAATTCCGCTTATGTAGCAGAAATTACGATTTGTTCTGTTTAAATCTATTGCTTTTAATCTATTTCTAGCACTAAGATTTTTACGTATTTTCTTTTACATGGGTTTGATTAAACGATTTCATTATGTTTAATGTGTGTATAGCCCGTCTACCAATAGGTTATCTCAGGCTTCAAGGTCCTTAACTGACTGGGCTCGAGCCCGCAAGAAAAATGTCCCTGTACATTTCGGGCAAGATTACCAGCCATTGCACCGTCAGTACTCCAAAGATACCAACTTTGAATTCAACATTTTTTTTAAGAGTTGGGCCTTAATACATAAAAATAATAAAGTTTCATTTTAATTTTATTTTAAAACTTCACCGTCAACTTTTTATCTCATATTTCAAAAGAGGTTTGCAATCAATTTTTTTTCTATTTGGCCTATATATATGATATTCAAAAACGAATCTTAAGTGCCTAACTACCCGCATGAGAAACCTGAAAATCAATAAAGAGCAATTCGTTCATTTGTGGCTTCCGCAGTAGATGAGTACACATATTGATCATGGCTCACACCCTAAAAGCACATTAAATACATTGTTTATGAAGTAATCCTAACGTATAAACCCCCACTGATTGTGACTGTGGACTATGGCCCAGAGTATCTATTGTAAAGAACACTTCATCAATATTTATTCTCTACAGCGTATGTGATAAATGTTCGTTGGTTTTTGAAACAGCCGATGTGTATTATAAATCACAAAATGAAAGATAAAATGTTGATGAATTAATTTTAGAAGTTCTAATCCAATTCTTTAAATGTTCTAAATTTGCTTTCTTCTTTGTGTTATCAATGTTCTGATCATTCAATATTAAGAGTCCTTCAATATTTGTAATAAGATGGTGCTGACAGTCACAAGAAGCTAATCATTCTCTTTTTGGCGCTATAAGCGTGTTAAAAATTAAAACTTAAACTTTTTAAATCGTGCATTCTGAATCGAATCCTGGTTAATGGGAATAGAGTTTTCCACCACCAACTCAAATTAAATTATCTGCTCTTATCAACGTTACGTTTTTTAATAAAAATCGTCATCAATTCAATGTTATTGTTATTCATTGTTTTCCAAATATAAAGTTGTTTTTTGTTTTTTTTTTTTGACATCTCGTTGAAAATTTAGAAAAGTGTTACTTACAGCATGGTTCGTATTTGACTCACAGTGAGAGGGCTCGAGTCTAGTTCTACTTCTCACTCGGGTACCAGAAACGTTTTGTGCTGCTCTTCCCGCGGCTTGTGAATGGACTTTGATAAGCAAGGCCTTCTACTTGTGGTGAAGTGAGTGAAGACTGAACCTTTGCCACCAAGCCTCACGTATCCATCCACTATCCCAATACTAGCATACTAGACAAGCAAAGCTGTCGCTATCAAACAAGAAAGTGCACGCACACAGACTGAATCGATGGATCCCTGTCACAGTTGGGGAGAGGGGGTGAGGGGTTGAAAGAGGGTAAAGGGAAGATGGGAAGAGGAGGGGGGAGGAGAGGGTGAGGGAGATAGAGAAGGAAGTGTGTTTGTGTAATTTGGGGAAGAGGAGGGGGGGGAACAGACTCTTCAACACAACCTGAGTGAAGTTTATGGCTGGAGGCGAATCAGTTGTGGGCTTCCTTTTTGATGAACTGAATTGTCCAGGTTTGCTGGTTTCTAAAGGGATTTGGTATTTAATTTGAAGGCACTTTGACGTATCATGAAAAGATTAAGAGAGAGAAAATAATTTGAGTAGAAACTGGCCTTCTTTTCTTAAAGACAAAACATGTATTGATAACAGTCTCATAAGGTAACAGTATGTCTCAAGTAAAATGAAATAGGCATAGGGGAATCTCGGAGTTCGAAATATACATAGTATGTAACAATAATTGATTCATTTAAACATTCATTATCATTATTGTGTTAGAGGACCTTGAGAGTTCATTGGTTCTTTATAATTTGGGATCATTTTGGCAGCCACTAATTATATGTAACATAACATTGTTTTATGTCTCTTGCGTGAATCTATTCTACCGAATTCCAAACCAGAAATAAACGTACCCGTCCGAATCTCTCTCTCTCTCTCTCTCTCTCTCTCTCTCTCTCTTTCTTTCTCTCCTCTCTCTCTCCCTCTCTCCCTCTTTCTCTATCTCCCCCTCTCTCCCCCCCCCTCTCTCTAACTTTGTGGCGATCTCTCTCACACAACACACACACACCACTCTTTCAATCTTGTTGGCCCTTTGAGCGTCGATGCGATTAATAAAGTTAAAATTAACAGGGAGGAGCTCCGACATTTCGACAGTTTCTCACGCAAGACTGACATTGTTTGTATCTTCTTTTTATCAGACTATAATGTTAAAAATGCAAATCATACTATAATGTTAAAAATGCAAATCATACTATAATGTTAAAAATAAAAATCATATTATAATGTTAAAAATACAAGAAGTATCTGGATATGATTGTGTTTCATTTTTGTCTTCATAATTGAGTGTTTGTTTGTATGTTTCTACATTTTCTGTTTTTGTTCTAGCCTTTCTAAAGCTGAATTTGAGAACGTTGCAAGTTCATCGAAAGCATATAAGAGACACGCTTTATAACAATATACTGTAATAAGAAAACGCCTAAATTTACTATACTTGCTGGTCTTGCTTTGAAAAAGCCCCTAACCAATAATAAAGCAGTATGCAGAGTCGCATATTATGATCATATATATGCGGTCCTTCCAAGAAACAATAAAAGCTATATGGGACATTCATAAAATATCACAGTAATAACTATGAGGCTGTTTTCTTAAAGTAATATTAATTTTCTTTTTGGTCCACTTAAAAAATGAACCCGGCCTGCAGATGTTTACCTACTGCAGTGCAATCCAGCCAAAGAGGTATAACTTTACATCCTAAACCGTAATTTTTTTTTTTATTCTTTTGGACCGTTATGCAAAATGTCTGATGGATCTTGTTATTCTGGAATAAGCGCACATTGCCTAAAATTGCAGGGATGGTCCGACGGATCATACCAATTTTAGCCCTGGGTGCCACTGCCCAACGGAGGCCAAAAACCTGGAATCAAACGAAATAGTGAACGAACCCTATCTAACTTAACAAAATGTACTTCTAAACAACCGCTCCCTTGAGTGCCCATTACTAATGGCGATTTCACCGTAAAACAAGTTCAGTAAATTCTGCATTATTTATAACTGCGTGGGTAAAAGAGTACAAAATGGGAACAGTTCAGCGCACATAATTAGATCAATGGTCGTAATGCCTTGAATGAAAGCCCACGTGCCTCATTCCCTCAGCGGAAAACCGTCAAGAAATAGGACCTTGTGGAACTAATGATAGGCCTGCTCCTTCACTTACGCGCACGTGTTAACTATTCTACTCAAGAAACTGAATATACATGAATTGCTTGATTGGTTGGTTTACTCAACTCACAGCAACGATAATCCCGTCCTGAAGAGAAAAACTATCAAAAGTGTGTTGTTGTTTTTTTATGACAATGTTGTTTGTCAGTGAAAGAAAATAAGGTCTGCATCTCGTATACATGGGGTCGTAAAAATTTTGTTTTTGTGACTGAAAATTTTGTCGCTTCAGTGAGTTTGTCAAATCTTTTGCGAAAAGAATCTCAACTCCTTGGTTATTGAAAATTTGGTAGGCTGTAAAATTCCAAAAAAAGGTCAGGAAGATAATAATAAAAAAAAAAAAATACGCCACGTCGGACTTCATTTCAATTTGTCGGGTTTCTCCGCTGTTTTCCGTTTGTTATTGTTCGTGTTGTTGCTTGTTTTGTTTAAGAAAGTGTGTAAGGGAGGTTTATTGTTTTTTTCTGTTTTCTATTCTTCTGTCTTCATTGGGGATTTAGTAGAGGTATATAGCTCATAAATGAGGGAAGGGAAGGAAGACACTCAGACCAATAACCAAGAACCAATAATTTAGATTTTAGGAGATCACCAAAATTTGACGGTTATTAGATATCTTTATAATTATATGAGAAATGTAGTTTACTCTTAAGGATGGTCTGCAAACGGATTTACTTCTTCAACATCCAATCAGACAATTCTCCACACAGCGAATACCTTGGATGACAAAAAACACTTGAGTTACGGAAGTTGTTTCTCCTCGCAGCTCTTGCAGTTTTCTTGCACAGCAGTCTCTTCTCAGATATCACATACCAGAATTGAGTCCAACAGGTTGTTTAGATAATAATAATTCCAATATCCTTTAATGGTCACAAGGCCGACAAGTTCTTTACAATTATACATATGACAAGTCCTCATACCGTTTTAAGTTAAATCACAATATTAAGCTCATTTAGTTGTTTTAAGATTATTATAATTGAGCAAGTAGTTTTTCTTTGTTTGCCAGGTAGAGAACTAATTTTTCTTTTTGCTAACAGTCTTCTTGGGACAATTATATGTTTCTGGTTGTAAAATATCACTTTTGGCTGTGTTATCTAAAAAGTGCAAGTTATGCTACTGCACGCATTCAGTCTCTAACGAGACGTACTAATCGCATTTATATGGGCTTTTAGAAATAATACTGCCCACACCAAAACCTAGAATCTAGGAAGGAATAAAAAGAAAATACAATGTTATTTAGAACTTAAGACTCATAATTATTTTTATTTCCACACAAAGGATACCAACTGTATCCAAATTTTGCCGATGTACCAAGCTTGGTAGACGAATGATACAGTGCCCCTCAAAAACCCAGTTGGAGGTATCTACACTGATGTGAAAAAATAGCAAGTATCTACACTGATGTGAAAAATTAGCAATGACTGAGTTGCGGTAACCCACAACGCTCTTTGTTAAACGGCCTCCCAATGTTTTTGTAACAGTCGGATGAGAGCCCTTAAATAGTTTCTGTCATGTAAAAGCTGTTTAAACTAAGAACTCCAATCGACTTCCAAATGAAGTAAAAATGAAACTGATTATTGAATAACTGTTCTAAAGTAAAAAAATTACTTCGTCACGTGTCAAACTTAATCTTTACACTACCATCCGCCTAAGATTCTACTGCATGGTAAATGAAGCTGATAATGTGTTTGATTCATCTAAAGCTCTTTACGAAATGGCAAAAGGCCTCATATGCAAAAATAGATGATCTAGCTTGAGGCAAGTCCGTACTGACATTTCCACAGCCACGATAGTCGAGATGAGCAGCAGCACACCCCAGCATATGTAGATAAAACTTTAAAATTTTCGGCATCCTTGTATTGTCACAGCGAACACATGGAAGTGTACAGTGCCATGTGAGAGAAGACCTTAAACAAGCCTGTTAAGGGCACAAGCCTGGCAATTCTGAGTTCCGGGAATCGCTACAATCGTAAAATCAAATTCTTGCCTAGATAGCTCCATCTCATGAGGCGACTATTGTTAGCCTTACCTTCATGTAAAAGTGAAGTGGTTTATGATCAGTTTGAATTACAAAATGTGTAAGCTATAAATATTTGGAGAATTCACAAATAGCAAGCAATACGGCTAAACATTCATGATCAATCACTGAATATTTCATTTCTCTGTCCATAACCTTTGTACTGGCAAACCCACAAGGTATTTATAATACTGCATTAGAACACCTCCAACCTGGAAGTCTGAAGCGTTGGTTCGCAGAATAAATTTCTGTTTCAAATCTGGCAAAACGACTGTAAAATCACTCGAAAGGTTTTTTCTTCAGTTTTAGATAAAGCTTCTTCTTGGTAGGCTTCTGCCCTAAAACGTTGCCCACAACGTTTTTTTAGTAATAACGTGCAGAAGTGCACACAAGTTAGCAAAATCGTGAACGAATTTTTTATAGTAACCCATCCTACGTAACAAACATTTGACTTGTTTCTCTGAAGTGGATGTTATAATTTTCAAAATCCTGTGCACCTTAGATAAGTCCGATCTCTGAGAACCTCTGCCTACGCTATGAACCAGGAAGACTATCTCGGCAAAACCGAGGAAAATTTTACTTGGTCTAACGAAAAAAAACCTTGTTGTCGAAGTGATTCAAACACATAAATTTATTGCCTCCAAATGCTCTGACCATGAAGATTAGTAAATAAGCATGTCATCAAAATAAGAATTCCATTTAAGAATAAGAATTTTTTGCTCTCCCTCGTCCATGGACGGTTCCATTTTTTTTTTTAATATTTTAATTTTCCAACTTAATGAATAATTCTCTTTATTAGTAATGGTTTCTCCATATGTTAGAGTAACAGAATTCAATTCTAAAACCGATACAAAAACAATTCTTGCCATTAGGTTTCTAAAAAAAGCACAATAGATGATTAGTAAGGACTATTACATTCATTTCGAGCACTTCCTTAATTTCTTTAACAACATTTTCCTCACTATGATTTCTAGGAACATCAGTTTCAAGTCTAATTGTATGCTTGTCCAACTCAGAATCTTTAGGTAAATCCGTCAAAATTTACAAAGGGAAAAAATTAACTGGTCTTTTTGTTTAGGCCAAAATTCATCATTAACGATAACGTGAGGTTTATCTTCTGTTTATGTTATGGATAGCCAGAACAGTAAAAGCGATTGAGAGCATAATTATGTCTTCATTAACGTCTTCGCTTTACAAGGCAACACCGGCTTACGTGAAAATGTTTTGTACAGCCCCCGCTGTATTTCTTTAATAAATTAATGTCGAATAATTAACCGTGTTTGTTTCTCATTTTTCTCAAATTATTTTATTTTCCCTACTCTCTCCACAATTTTATATGGGCCTTTTACCTCATCAATAATTTATTTTTTGTAAGAGAAATAAGAACTAATACATCTCTTTCCAACATTCAACATTTCATATGTTGATGTGGATAAAGAGCCCTAAGCATCAAATTGTTGCAGTGAATTTTCAGGTGCTATTTTGCACGACTCATAGACACTGTTTTCCAGGGCTATAACATATGATATGTAGATTTTACTTTATGAGCCAGTATTTAATTTCTTTAAAATAGCCACAGGCCCGCATGAAATTCTGCCATAAATCAATTCCAATGGTGAGAAGCTCAGGGTACCTATCACTATCAGTATCATAAACCTTTTGTAGCATGAGTTTGATAGTACCGGTACCGCTCATCCTCCCGCAAAGGTCATTGGCTTGTTGGTGATAAGGCGAGCTAAAACCATAATTAATACCCACTAAAAATAAGACAATTTCACTCAAAGGGTAAAACCCACAGGCTTTTTGGAATATTTACTCGTTCACGACCTTGGATTGTGATGCAATTGCATAAACACGGAAATGGGGCTTGGATGTAAACAAAGGCCATAAAATCCAACTGTCTTCTCGGTGTACATCCGTTACACTTAGATCCAAAATGACTTTCGGAGTACTCCGGGGATAGGCCCACCGACTTCTAGATCTACCTTCATGTGCTACCAATGAAATGAAGAAGTTGTGGACGTAAAATTGTGTATATTTTGTGTGAAAGAAGCACTGTGTACAAAATAATTTGGCCTACTGCCGCTTCATTTCGTTGGTAGCTTGTGAAGATAGATCTAGAAGTAGGTGGGCCTGTCCACGGATTATCCCCTAAGTCTTGCCGTAAGATACAAATAATTCTTATTTATTAGTGAAGATTTGTTGACCAATACGTCCATTATGACTGGTGAGTGGGCAAAAGATTACATCGCCGACTCAAGTTGATCGTCGGTTAGATTTGCCATTGCATATACTATACAGATTCAGGGCGAGACTGAAATAGCCAGGAAAAGCCAAGGTTGTTGTTTTCTCTCGTCGTTTACATTTATGCCGTGACGACAATTTTTGTATATTAAAAAGAAAATTGAATGATTTTTCAAACCAGCTAATTTTTTTGTTGGCATTTCGATAAAAAATGCTTAAATTTTGCCTTTTTTTGGGGTTTTTTTTCAAATTTTTGTCGTCCGATCGAGATTAAAGGTATTTAGGATTAACCAGCATTCATTTATGCAAATGAGTATGTTGGAGCCAGGAACATGTATTGGATGGCGCTGTCAATAACAACACTTTTTTTGCGGCCCACACATTTTCGTCGTTGTGAATTTCGAAACAGTCATTTTTTTCTCAATTGCCATTTTTGTCCAACACGATATAAATATAAATGGAAAACTCTTTTGAAAGGAGCTATTGATAAATTTTAATCTGCTGTAAATTCGTCTAATTGTGTGAAAAGAATGATTGCTTTGCTTTTATCTGAGCTCGCCAGATGGGTTTTGGGTGCCTACTTTCAGTTCTTGAGCCTTTTTTGATTTGAAGTCCATTCTCCCATGTGTAATTTCAGAAAAAAAAGCCAAATTACTGACTTTAAAAGCCTTTCTGCAGCTTTGAAATGTTTAATATGGGTCTATAATGAAATTCGAAGACTCCGAACTTTGTAAAGATTATAGGTCTAGATCTAACGGAAATTCGGCTTTGTTTAATGTGTGCCCCATTTCGGCTAAACCACGTGACAAACCAGGTTAGGGTCATTCAAAAAAACACGTCATCGCTGGAATTTCCCCCTGGTTGCATTAAACTTATTGATACGAGTCGTTCAACAACATGTCCTATTGTTAATTCTCTCAATGGATATTCTTCCTTCCAACCAATCGCAACCCTCTAGAAATTACAGGCTTAGGATGAATTGGCGATTTTGAAGTCGCTGGATCCTTCTTACTTGTTTTGTGGCAAACGTCACGAGTTTTGACATAGTTTTCAATTTCAATATACATTTTTACATAAAATTCATTTTGAACCCAGCATTTCGTCTTCGGAAGCCTTGATAACCAGATAAATTATAAAAGGATATCGAGCGCTGTTTTTAGAATAATTATCTGCTCTAAAGATTTTAGCAACAATATGTGTCTTGTAATACCTTTGTCACCAATTCTCTGCCCATACAGAAATCCATCAATTAATATAACTGTTCTGGGTCGTTAACCTTGGCAGAATGTAGGTTGGTTTTTTTTTTACAATTTTTAAGGGTAGTGTCTAGTTTTTTATCCTCCTTAAGTTGATCAGGATCTACAATAAGCGAAATAGCCACAAAAGTGACACTTTTAGCGCTTGAACAGTTCTTTCCACTATGTATCAAAGCACAACCGTAATGATCCTCCTGGGTTTGAACCATTAAATGAAAGTTGCAAAACACCACCTACATTGCCAATAATAGCATAAGCAAATGCGTCGTCTGGCAAGGTACAAATTTTTGTCTGTCTCAAAAATAAGGAGCATCTAAATGTGCAGAGGCCGTTCGCAACGTCAGATATGACTCTATTATGGTTTTACAATCAGCAACATCAGGCAAATTACAGCATCACACTTACAAAAAAGTTTTTCGCTGACGCAAATCCTATAATAACTGTGTCTCTCAAAAAAGTGCCATATCTAGATTAAGCATGCTACCCTTTAAAACTAATGAAATTGTATTGACACTCATGCCAGGCAAAGCACATCATGAGACCTGTAGAAGCAGTCAACTTTGATTTGCAAGCGCAAAAACAGCGATATTTCCCTTCGGAGTTCATGGGTTTTTCTGTACTCGCTCTTACGATCCTGCATGGAGCCTTGAAATTTATCGATGTTGAATTGACATCATCGGGCTCTGTGGTTGATCCTATCATATTTGTAACACATGGCACATTGTGCATATAAGTGATCTACCCCACCAAAATTCGTGCAACACTTGGCCGCACAATTTTCATATCATAGCGGTTAATAGTTACAAAATGAGGTTTTACATGATAACGCAACATAAGCGAGGCCTTCACATTTCCTACATTTTAATTCAAGCAGATCTAGCGATCGCACGAACTGGGCTCTTCGTTTGCCTCCAAAGGATGGACTGGTTCTACCTTTGCTGACCGCTCTACGACTTGACAAACCCCTTCTGAGAGAACATGTCTGTTGAGTGGATCAACCTTAGCTAGATTAACAGCATCTGGCTCCAACTTAGCCGAATGAGCCTCTGAGTATCTTTCCGCAATGGCAACAAGTTCATTGCAAACTTTCGGTTGAATTCTGGTATGCCTGATAAACCTGATCTTGAAATATGTAATATCAACAATTTCATCTGCATTTGTAGTGTCAACGTTTGACTTTTCCAGCCAACGAGAAATGGACAATCTTTACATAGTGTTTGTGTGTATTGTTTTAGAAT
>BLXT01001414.1:25689-35973 GCA_019648995.1 Plakobranchus ocellatus
TGAGTTGGCATTCCTACTAAGTGTAAGTTACACTCATATTGCACGCTGTTGAGTAATCTTATCTTTAGGCATAGGAAATGATAAGCATATTCTATTGCTAATCTCCTGCTTTTAAGATACATACTTACTATTTAATATCTTAGATAGACAGGAGGTATGGAGGAAGAGGAAGATTAGGCCCAGATGAGGGTGGTGGTTTGAAAATCATCTCAGAAATCTCAGCAGGTTACAGAGCGAGATGACTAACAATTGCATCACAAAATTTCAAAATTTCACAAATCCCCCTACCTACCCCCCATTTCCTATATGTGTAAGCCTAGCAAAAATTAAAGAACTTTAGATCTAGCCTATTGTTCAAAATTTGAACAATCAATCTAGAACCTTTACAGGTGGCGCTAATTGATTTGTAATGAGTTGGAAACCATGCTCGGCGGAATACCAGGCACAGCTGAAACAGCCTGAGATCACACCATTCAATGGTATATGGACCTTCACATTATTTTTCTTTTGATGCGTGCTTCGTTTCTTGTCTCTTAATTTCTGCATTGACGATCATGGCTGGCGTGGTGATTAACAACACAGCCATGCCAGCTCATCAAACTTAATCTTCCTGGCTGGGGACCACAATGATTTCCTGATGATCTTAGGGTAAAAGTTAAAAACAGCAGCGGAACAATGTTATTACAAACAAAATGGCAAGAATTCCGAGCACAGGCAGCGATGGGCGAGACTTACTTTTTCACGACGCCAAACCTGAGGGTTTTTGTTTTTTTTTTTTTTTTTTTTTAATTTACGATTCTTTTTTTGGCCATCACAAAAATTTTGTGAGCGCACAAGTTAGGCTAATGTGACAAAAATAACACTTAAGTTGATATTAATGTTTGGAAGGAGATTTATTTTATATCAATACAAAAAACACATACACACATCACATTGAAGATATAGCCAAGTAATCATTTTATATCAATCCACATAAACACATTTACCATAAGTTGTAATTGCTTAGTTTATTAAACAAAAAGAAAATCTGTAGCATTTTAAAGTGTAATTCTTACGTGCTTTTTTCCCCCCTGCCTTTGCATCTCTTTAATCAACACTCCTATGAGATAAAAAGCATACTGTCAAGATAAAATAACGGAATTTCGACTTGTTCAATGCATTTAAATGAAGCTATAATTTCAAATCATAGATAGCGTTAGTGGCTACTTTAAAGTAATTCATATTGACAACTGGAATTAAACTGATAGTTACTTTTGAACTTAGCAGTGTATGGTCTATGTCTTCATTTTATTAGACATTTTAAGTAGCGTAAATGCTTGTTGAGGCCAATAAGTTGGAGATATATTGCTAAAAACAGACATTGGTTTGGCTGAAGCTTACTTGAGGGTTTGAAGTGTATATAATATATATAATATATATAGTAAATTTAACATCCCTACATTTGTTTGGAAGCTGAAAACGATCGACTCCAGTGCATACAACTGCCGTCATCTGGCTAGTTTTACCATTAAAATTTGCGGTTTTCGCCTAGGGAATTTTTACATGTATCCTTAACAAAGAAGAAGCCGAATATAAAATGCGGACATTACTCTTAATGCAGTGTGCACCCCGAAAGGAAAAGTGATCAGAAGACTTTAAAAAATCGCCTATATATGCAGCAACATTTTCAATGCGCATTTCTCATGTTCAATGCTTAATACATGTACATGTATATTATATATGCATTCTCTTTGATCAGAAAGTCTACGCATAAGATTAAAAGCATAATTATTCTATAAATAATAATAGTATAAATCATCGTCCTCCAACATGTTCGAAAAAGCAAGAAATATCAATCAAAACGTACTGTGCTACAATCATAGCTATCTCGAGTGTTAACACCCTTGCTGTCTATACAAGAAATTAATTAATTAATAATTAATATACGATGAATATTACAGTTTTTACACAACATTAGAAGATTGCTTCTATATATTCGTTTAAAAGCTAAGAATCTGTAGAACCTGTTTTTTTTTTTTTATCCGTTTTTCCTCCAAAATTTTTCCGATTTTTCCATGTAAATGATATAGGAGCTAGCTTTTTTGCTAGCGAATTTCAATATCTTGGGATAATAAAAAATTAAATGTAAAATTTTCCAATTCTTTTTTAGGCATTTGATCTCACATACAGTGAAAGAAACGTTTTCTTAAAATGAAAAGAGATTCCCCCTTGTTATGTTGCGACAGCCTTTTAATGCGTACCTCTTGCACTCATTGCTTTCTTCTTGAAAGCTTTGCATGAGATAAAAATATGCATATTGCTGAGGTGATAATAAATTGTCCTCTGACATTTCAAATCAAACGCACTTTGACTACTAAAAGAGTAACAAAGTGCGAGAAGTATTATTAAAAACATAAAATTAAACTGTCAAATCTAACTAGCAGCTAAGTGAGTCCCATGCTTAGTCCAAGCGTCGGGGAACCAGGAGTAAAGTCTTAATTGTTGCTGGCATACGGCATGTTGAGGTAGTTTTGCTGAATCTTAAAGAGGCTTAGCTATCCATTCAGTGCTGGGAGGACACAAGGAAGCAATGAATACCGTATTTGTCTTTTGGCCTCTGTATAAAGCACAACGTACATGTCTGGCTTCTTACGAAAGATCTTATTAATAAAGTTAGGAAGCAAAAAAAAAAAAAAAATAGAGTGCATGTTCACATCGTGCAAACTCCTCCATGAAATATTGTTATAATTTTCTCTTAGTTTTTCTTAACAATGTTTCAATCATCTCCCAAAAAATTTCAATTACAATGTTTTGACTTGAGATGAAAGCGGGTCTTTTTTTTTCTCCAGAAGTGTGTGTATGTGTGGTTGGGTGTTTAGGCGTGCGTGTGTGTATGTGTGTGTGTGTGTTTCGTTTCTCTGCTATTAGCTCTTTCTTAGAATAACAAGAAGCGTAGTAAGGGGTTTTGTTGGGCTTGATATCTGTGCAATAAGCCTGCACACAATCAGGTGATCCTGAGCTGTCCTGCCATCATCAGGCCGGCGTCGGTGGCGGATCGAACTCATTGCAGAAAGAACCCTGCAGATCTCGGCTGTTCCAGTGAACGCGTGTGTGCATGTGTGTGAGTTTTAATGTAGAAGAAATGCCAAAAACTGGGAAAAAAAAAAAAAAAGGAAAAAAAAAGAAAAAAGAAAAAAAAAGTGATTTAAATGTGGTATCATCTTTAAAAAAGTGGCCCCTCTTTTTCCGCAGATGCCAGACATAAGTGATGTACAGTACGTTACTCTGGGCGCCAGTTAGCTAAAATTAACAAGTAAATCAACAGCAAACCGCTTTCTTAATCAAAGGCAGTTTCGTGTCCGCAGAAGCCCTGGACAATACAAAATAATATTATACGTACAGAGGCAATCATTCCGCCTTTCATTTCTTATAACATTCTATCATAGTACATGTACAGTACAAGTAATGTTTTTTTTTTTTAAACTGATATAGTGTTAAAAACAAAGGATTCAAAGTCAGCATGGCAGTAACAAAATTTTTGCAGGGCCCGTTTGAATCGAGGCTGCCAGCTCTTTTTCTTCTTAGTTCTTTGAATAGCTTTTTTTCCTCCAAAGTTTATTCATGCACATGACGAAACATTATTCTACCTTCTGTATTTACCATTACAAAACAAAATTAAAAAACAAAAAAAATAAAAATGTGATTTACAGTATTTAATCGATTCAAATTAAGACTTCCATTTGAAACATTTCTGGAATGGTCTCGAGACAGTGATACATTCATGTTGTATTACATTATAGTATTATAATTTAAATATTATATATATTAATTATTATGTTGATTTATCACATTACGTTCACACTGAAAAGTGCAATATTTTTGTTACCGGTACACGTGTGTCTTGTCAACTGTACTTCAGCTCTCCTTAGCTTCCTTTTGTCCATGTGTAAAAAAAAAATTTAAGTTCCGTTTCATACAGGTACGTTAATTATTAGGTTATTTTCCCGCCAAACATAGGTCATAGGCGTCAAGACCAAGCTTAGTAGTGTGAGTCAATTTTGCTTATTATTTAAAAAGAAAAAAAAATTGGGGCATTTTTTTTTTTATTTTTGGCGTAGAAAATTTTAAAAATGCTGTCCTGGATCAGAATCAACGCAGCTCTGTCTTGTTTTCAGTTCACCTTTACAAAGCTCACCTTAGGCATAACACAAGTTTAAGACTTAAAATGGAATAAAGTGTTATAAATATGAGTTCCTATCGTTTGATCTCATAGGCTATTGATCTTTTGTGTTTCTTTGCTTATTTTAGTCGCTGTAAAAGTAAGGTGGCCAGGAAAATTATGCCCAGCAAACTCATAATGCTGTTTTGCAGTAAGCACGGAAGCCCAGAAAAAGAAAAAAAAAATTAGTTATGACTACCTTACTGATAAAATTTGCTCAGAATATGGGGACCAACAGATTAAAAAAAAACCAAAAGAAACAAAAAGAAAAGGCAAGCATAATTGGGGTGGGATCCAAGTAAATAATGGACAGCTTGGACTTGTTAGTTCTCCTGTAAATTAGGTGGATGGAAGTTTTTTAGTATTTCAAAATTCTCTTAGATGGAAATTATATAATTTCTATTCTGGTGTGATTAAAAAATGAAAATAAATGAATAAAATAAATTCGATTCATGTGTGTGTGCATGTATGAGTTTTGTAAAGAAATTAAGGTTGCCATTATTTGGGCCGTTTCCACCTTCCCAGCGATTCAATGGGTGGCATACACCAAAGTATGCACGTGGCACCTAGGATCTTCCGTTATTGTGGACCATTTTATCCACCCAAATGAAAAATGTTTAACCTTGCAGAGTTTATTAGAGTTGATTGTTTGAAAATAAAAAGGAGGTTTTATTTACACGAATTATAGGCTATGTATTATACAGTACATATACATTTTTTTTGTGTGTGTGAGTGGTCTTATGCTTGAAATATGAAATGTTTTACAGACTGATTATCATAACTGTTAGTTGCTTTAAGTTTAAATTTTTATTTATTTATTTATTTATTTTTTATTATTGTAGAGATATATTGAATAGTTGAATGGCTATAGGTATGATGTGAAAGAAAATTCAGTCTTCTTATAAAACTAGCATCTCAATAATACGTATTGTTTGAGAGAAACTCACCAATGGTCAGTACTTGAGCAAATGTATTTTGCAGAGAGTGGACAAGTCCGCTTTGAATCGTTTTAAATTAAATACAGATCACATCTTCCTCTGTATCTTTCAGGTCCTTCATTGTTCATTTCAATTTCTTAATTCACGCAGTTTCTTCAAGTACACAGCTTTACCATTTTCGCCCCAAATTTAGAGAACTCATTAAGTTAAAATGACAATGAATTAAAAAATATTTGAGGTTTCACCAGCAAATACCCTTCCACTAATGCCAATCCTCCCTCTCTTTTCAATTTTTGCATCCTACCCGGTTGCCCAAATGATTGATACTCAGTTATAAGCCAAAGATGTAACATTGCATGCCCTGTCAATAAAGAAATGATACATTTTGGTTCAATTTTTAGTTGTTGTTTCGCGGAATTGTTTCACCAGTCGTGCAATTTCAGTTTCTCATAAAATTGACGGCATAATGGCACTAAAGAAGGCTGAAAGTCAGAATATAGACTGTTCTATTCAGATTAGCCATGTTTAGGTAACTCATATTATGAGTATCAATCATTTGATTGCATGAGCTGAAAAAAAAAATCAGATTTCAGCCTGAAATACATTTTTCATTTCTTAACATCGTCTCTACATTTAGGGTATCTCCCTCTGCGACGTCACTAAATAGGTAAGCCAAGAAAATATCAGTCACAGAGTAGGATGGGAAGGAGAGACAATTTGGTTTGAGGATAAAAGTAAAGAACAAAAAAACCACAAAAATTGTCCAATTATCTCACCGACAACCTTCATATTTTCCAATGACATGACTATGCCGTGGAGACCCAGCTTTTTTATGTGTTTTAAAGATATTCATTGCCACTAAACTAGTATTATAAAGCCAAAGGCAGAACAATGAAACTTTCTGTTTTGTTTTCTATATACATATTGTACAAAAAACAGAACTGAGTTATCTCTCTTACTTTTCTTGTAATGAATTTTTTTTTTTATTTTGGACTTTTTTGGGGGATAGCAGTAAAGGGGGAAATGTTTGGATAACCTGTCAAGTTTGCACCTCGCTTAAAAGCATCACCATTGTCGTCCACCGAACCATCATTAGGGTTTTCTAGTCACTTGACTCCCCTAATCTTACATCTAGATCTAAATCTCTGGTTTCTTCTCCTTCTGACTCAGATTAACTAAAGTGTCGAGGTTCAGCGTGCACAACAGCTGATGTAGAAGGTGCATTGCTATAGTAGTACTAGTAGTGCTAGATCTAGACGTAGAAGTGCTAGTCACATCCACATTACTAAACTATGGTTGGGAGACCTGGTCTTTTTACCTTTACCCTTGCCTTTAGTAGGCCTTGCATTACTAGAACTAGATTTATTACGAATAACATCTGGATCAGCATTACCATCATCCAATTCCATAGATTCATCAGATTCAGTATTGTGTGCCTGAGGAAATACACCAAAAAGACCTGCACGTTTTGCCATTGTGGCAGTAATAGGTAGTGCCTGTCTAAAAAAAATTCATATCTCTAGCTACAGAAGAGCTAGCCAGGTGATTTGGGGATGTTCAAATATAATCTTAAACCTTGGAAGGGGGGAGTCTCTTCTCCTGTAAGAACAGCGTAAGAAGTTGGGGGGGGGGTTGAACCAATGTAATGTTACACTTTTGTGAGGGTAAAAAATTAAAAGGAAAAAAATGTCAACATAAAAAATAAAACAAAAGGGGAGAGGTAACTATTCTTAACATACAATCAATAAATGAATCAGTGCAGCAGTATTATATTCCCTAAAATTATATTAGAATGTTGATTTTCCATTAAAGAAATAAGTTCAACTTCAATAATTCATTAACTGCTCTCTTTTGACCCACAAGATAATTGTTGTGTATTCATCTCGTCACAACGTAGTCAGCCTGAAATATGTTTAAGACTGCGACAATCAATCATTGCTTTGAAAATTTATTCAAATTCTTTCGTCATCCCGATATTTACCAATTTGCATACTCAATGATTATTGAGAGCTCCAAGCCCTTAGGATCAAACAATATCTATTCTCCAGTTACAGTTATTGATAGTTGTTTAAAAAAGCAACTAGTATGTGCCAGGATGTCCACTTGTGAGAGTCTGCGGTTCAAATCCTAAAAAAAGCCAGTTACAGGATATTTTCTTTCACAACCACTGACGCAGGAATACACATTTTAAAGAAAAAAAAATACATGTAATAGCGGTCTTGTACCAACAGTATGCCTTCTACACTCCTTCAAACTTTCAACTTCTCTCTGCTTTCTAATGGGCAACTCAAGAGGAATGCACACATAGCATATACATTCGCTAAAGCCTTGTATAGGAGGTAAGTTTTCATGAGTGGAGGCCTAACCCAACAGGCCAGAATAACGACCATGCATGCATGCATGCAAAATTTCATTTTGTCATTGGATATAATTTATATCCATTTTTTTTTATAAACATTTTGAAAAAGACAATTCTTAAACAACAGTTGATGCTAAAGAAGTTAACACCCCATTGACGATTCTTCTTTTTGTTGTTATAATTCTTATTATAACTAGTCAAAAATGTATTATTACAGGGAGGAGGGTAAAAAAGTCCCCCCAAAAATGTAAGATTATATTTGAACAGCCCCTTTTCCTTTTACTGGTGAAAGGGAAATAACTGTACTTTTACATGGCACAGCCTTTATCACAGTAGGCCTATCCTTTGGCTTTATAAAATTAAAGGGCAGCTAAGTTAAGATCGCACATGTGAGATTAACTCACCCTGCCCTAGTCATTTCAAGGCTCGCCAGTGCTTCAAAACTGGCCATTTCAGACAATTTTTTAAAAATTCTAGTGCTTTACTAAATTGTAGTAGAAACTTTATTTTTTACTGTGCATATTTTGGCATTTCAGAGCTTTACAAATGTGTTGATTTTATTTCTCTGGGTGTTGAGGTTGATTTTTTACGATTTTTTAAAAATACCATGCATTTCCCATTCTCAGAAAGCATTCCCAGACAGCAGACACCCATAAAAAGCAGATCCAGAAAATCTATAACCTGAGAAAAATATTACATTTGGAAATAAATTTTGTCACCGAAAATTAAAACTCATTTTATTGAAACTGGTTCTTTAGTCTAAATCTAAATCTATCTCATTCAGAATCGTGAAGTCTTTAATTTGACCATTCACCTTCATGGGTCGTTGGCGTGTGAGCAGAGTAGATCTAGAATTACAGAAACTTGATATGACGATTTATTGCCTTACTTTCAAAATTCAAATGTATATTCTACTTTTTCTAGAAAGAAATTTCAACCTTAGTCACCTCCTCGAATATCTAGATCTAGTCTAGGTTCTAAATCTAGACCCAGATCTAGAGTTCGAGATTGGATGGACACTTAGGTTTTGGGACAAGATTTTATGTTGAACAAAACTAATATAATATTCTCGAAACGAATGGGAATGGAAATAATTTTCATTTTCATCAGCTGATTCCAGCTCATATGGCCCCCAAATACACTGTGCCATGATTCTGCTATTATTTTGATTGGAAATTAATTCAGAATGACAGATCGAGCGGTTCGGAGGTATCCGTCTTCAATCCTTTATTTTGAATACTAAAAATAGGAGAAACACGGCAAATCGAATATCACCATAAAGCTCCGGAACTCGTGAAAACAACCGAGAAAACCGGAAAATTCTATAACATTGTTAACGTACTTTAAAAAAATTTGCAAAGCCATGCCGAACATACTCGACATCAGGGCCCGGGCGCTAAAAATAGCATGTCGATACCGTTCAACATCAGGGCCCGGTGAGTTAAGGTTAGCATTGAGTTAAAAGTGGTTTAGTATATCCACAGAGAGAGACAGAAAGACCCACACAAGAACACACATCTAGGCTGTTTTCTGATTGGATAGTCTAAAAATGTATACCCTATGGCAGAAACACATTATATGGGATTGTTGTCATATGGTGTGTCCGAACTATTTCATTAGCGGTAGAACACAATGGGTTTGTGTTCTACGGTGTCTTTGCCATTGAGCAGAATTATTATCTTATGTTATATCTTGAGTTAAATTACTGTATATATGGCGGCTTGTTCATGTGTAATTGTGCGATGGCCAGATAGGCATATTAGATGTTTTATTTTTCACTTCATTATTATGTTAAATAAAAAATAAAACATTATGAAGGACACACCGTTATGACTAAAGTTTGTTTTGACTGATATAAAAGTTAGAGAATTTATTTCAAGCGTGTAAATTGTTTGATTGTCCAAGTTATTTGGAGGTTGGCAAGTGTATTGTACCATTTTCCTGCCACAAACGATTTACAGCTCATATTAGAGTGGCACTTCACATGTATAAATATTTCTAAAGAAAAGTTTTTTTCACAATAAAAATAAAAAGGCACGTAATTCCATGTACTATTAAATAAATACAAGAGAAAAAGCAAAAGATGCTTGATTCATTTCAAAGACTTTTATTCAACAAAAAACTTGTGTGAAATGTTTTCTTCAATAAAAAGCAACCAACGCCATTTCAGTGAGACCCAGTCACCTACTGGCAGTCTGGTTACTACAGACAGGACAATCGTAACACCACCAAAGAATTTTGTTGTGAATGTCAAGTTGACATCTTTTTTGGCTTGGTTTTAGTCAAACAGTCCAAAGCCCATGTCTTCATCAGACTCCTCACTCTCCTCTTTTGGAGCTTCCTTTGTTTCAGCGGCAGGGGCAGCAGCTGCAGCTGGAGCAGCTGCAGCAGCCACGGCAGCAAACTTAGATGGGTCCTTCAGGTACTCTTTGGTCTATAATTGAAGAAAGAAAATGTTACAAAAATTATACAAGCATAACACTTTTGAAAACAACAATTTAGTTCAAGAAAATTGGGGTTCACTTCAACATTAAAAAATCAAAATATTTTTACTCAGGATTGCAGGTCAATAGTAGGCCATAAAAAATAAAATTTCAAATTATCAAAATTTGAATTATCAGATAAAAAGAGCAAAGACAAGAAAAAAGGTGTACCAATATTATCTAGTTTGATATTATTTCACTCTCCTACTAAAGCCTAGTTAATGACCTTGTGTCCTCTTAACTTACCCAAGTTGCTTAATCTAACATTTGGTGGATTCAAAGCCAAATGAGTGAAAAAAAAAAAAA
>BLXT01001414.1:120996-131841 GCA_019648995.1 Plakobranchus ocellatus
GAGAGAGAGAGAGAGAAAAGTAGAGAGATCGATAGAGAAAAGCGAAGGAGATATGGTGATTAGAAGAAGAAAGCTTTTGAAAAGATAAAGAAAGAGAGACACCGATAAAAAAGGAGAAAAAAAAGGAGAGGGAGAGACACAGAGAGGAGGAACAAAACAAAGGGAGAGAGAATATGTGAAAGGGAGAGGAGAGGAAACTAGAAAAATATAGACAAGAAAAAGAGTGAAGAAGAAAAATAGGAAGATGAGAGAGGTAAAGGTATATTGAAAAAAGAGAGAAATTGAGACAGGTTCAGAGGGTGAGAGAGTGAACTGTCCTTACAACGAGCTTTCTTTAAACTGAATTTTTCTTTTAGCATTTGTTACTTTTTTTCCATGCAAGATCATTTTCTTACGAATTCGACAACAGAAAGTCACTTTAAAGCATCCTTGTCTAGGTGACAGTCGGCATCATCAATTCTACAACGACCCACAACTCTTGCCCTCTCTCCCCTTTCCTCCTTAAACAAGGCAATCACCAGACGCGCGCACCCGCTAGTTGAGCGGTGACACTGATGTGCCAGCCGAGATGTGAGCGGGTCTCTAGCCTGGAGGCGTCCACTTTTAAACACGACAGGAACTTTTATTTCCACGCGTGAGTAGGTTGGAGAGAGCTGCAGGGAGGGTTTTGCAGGGTGGCCACCATGCCAGCGTAGGGTCTTTAACTGTTGGGGAAGAGATGTGGAGGGAGAAATAAGGTGCGGAGGGAGGGTGTTAGTATAGTTCTTGAAAGAATATTGGTGAGTAAAAAGGTGTTTGTTAGCGAATGAAAAAATTAATAGTGGGAGAGATGGGAAGAGTGGGAAGAGAGAGAGAGAGAGAGAGAGAGAGAGAGGGGGGGGGGGGGGGGGGGGGGGGGGGAGAAAATGCGGGAAAGACTGGGTAGTAAGTGATTGAGTAAGTTAGAGAGTAGGTGAGTGAGTGAGCGAGCGAGTAAATAAGTGAGTAAATGGGACTGAAAATGAGAGCAAGATTGGGGAAGAGAAAAGAAGAGAGAAAAGAGAGAGAGAAGGAGAGGGAGAGAGAGAGGGAGAGAGAGAGAAAGAGAGAGAGAGAAAGAGAGAGAGAGAGAGAGAGAGAGAGAGAGAGAGAGAGAGAGAACGGGGCTTTTAGTTTACATTTCACACTTTTTTTTAAAAAACATTTTCATATTGAAATCTTTGAGCGTCCACGGAAAAAAAAATATTTTATACATCAAAAAATATTTTATACATCAAGACAATTAATCCTCATAAAGAGGTTTTTCAAATATTTAACTTTTGTGTAACAATATTTGGCCATGCCTTTTGTCCCTCTAGGTCTATGTCATGCACGACAGAAACAAGAAGAGAGTAGCGTAGGGGAAGAGGAAGGCTAGCGTAGGGAGAAATCGACAAAATCCCACCGACGTGTCAGGGTTAGCGGGGGACGCGAGTGTCAACCATCCTTGTCAGGACAACTAATGTTCACAGGCTCACATTGTGACCCTCGATCAAGCTCTCAGTACTCACTCTCAGCTCAGCTATTTTTGGGTATCGATGAGCTTTTCCTCTCCTCCCTCCATCTTCCCCCTCCACTTTTCACCCGGCCCGGAGGGTTTCGCCAGTAGATGACACCTGCGATGCTTTCAGACTTGGCACCGCGTCTCAATCAAAGTGTCACGCGACTCCAGAAGTGCAACCCAGACGGTGTTAAAGTTTGCCGTTATCATATTGCGTTGTTTGCTTCTGTTGGTTTTATAGCGGTTGCTTTTATCACTGTTGTTGATCATATCTTATCACCACCACAACTACTACACCACCATCAACACCACCACCAATAAACAGCAGCAGCATCTTCGTTGTCGTCGCTATTGTTATTATGCTTAATTGATTTGTTGTTGTTGTTTTTACTGTTGTTGTTGTTGTTGTTGTTGTTGTTCCTCCTCCTCCTTCTGCTCCTCCTCTTCTTCTTCTTCTTCTTCTTCTTCTTCTTCTTCTTCTTCTTCTTCTTCTTCTTCTTCTTCTTCTTCTTCTTCTTGTTATTATTATTATTATTATTATTATTATTATTATTATTATTATTATTATTATTATTATTATTATTATTATAATTATTATTATTATTGTATTAGTAGTATATTGTCATTATCATGAATGATAGTACTCTTGTGTTATTTTTATCATTGTTTTTGAATTAGTTATGTATTTAAAATTGTTGTGCTTGATATTTAAACCAATACAGTAGAAAAAATACCTTATTGTGTGTTTATTTTCTTAACATTTTTTTTTATCTTTAATGATGATGTATTTGTCCTTATTAAAAACAAAGAAAATGGCGAGTAAACTTTTTTTGAGTACAACATAACCAAAATGAGACTTTGTTTATTATGTTTGTTAAAAAAGAAAATAAGTTAAGAAATAAATGAATAAATAAATTAATTTATATTGATTAATGAATGAATTAAAATTAATCCGTTAAAAAACACGAAAAAAAAAAAAAAGGAAAAAAGAAGAAGAAAGTAAGAAACAGGAAAAATCGAGGTGACACAAGAAATTGTTCAGGGACACAAAGCCATATTTTTTCCCTAAAATTAGTTTAAAAATTAGAAGAAAAAAAATTATGAAAAATACTCATTTCTAAAAAAAAAAAAGAATAAAAGAAAGAAATAAAAAAAATAATAAAAAAGTGTAGGAAAATATAGAAGAATTACTCAATATTATGAGTAATGTTGAAAGACAATTGTAAATTTGTGGTAAACTGTCAACTTAAACTTTCCAGTAAAGATTTTTAAAAAGTAAGAAAGGAAAACGTTAAAGAAAACGTCATCGGATTTAACGGGACGCAGGTAAAGACAGGTTATATTTTCTGGAACCGGGCGCGTGGCATTTTTCCGATAGCTGTGACACGCAAACAATGTAAAGAACGAAACAAAATAGGGGTGATGCGATTTTATTGTCTAAAAGTCTAGCGGTACCGATAGATTCCATGGAATAAAAGTACAGCAGATTTGCGTGGGGAGGGAAAGGCAGTTATGACACGACCCTACAAAGAACATCTGCGCCTTCGGTCTCTATTCTCGAGGTGCGCTCATCCAATCAGCGTTCCTCATCGATCGGCGGTAACCAAGCACGCGCCTCGCGGGCGGCCAATCAGTGAGGGCCATAGGCCGAGGGCGTTGTCTAACGTCTGCCGTGCGCAACGGCGCGCGGGGCTTTATTTTGAGCGGCCGTCTTGTCGTGTGTTCACTCACACTTCGGCAACAGTCCAGGAAAGAACAAGTTTCCGGACCCAACACCACTACTACTGCAACTACTACTACAACATCGGAAACAACTTATGCAACTTTGTTTTTAAAACAACTATAATTGTCGTTAGCTCTCGCTTTTAATTGGAACATCGAGAGCTTTTTTTTTTCCTCCCATGAGTGCAGCGGGCAGTGAGTCGGCATATTATTGTACCAATCTACAATTTGTTTTCAAGTGTTAGGCCACATCGCCGCCAATCCTATTCTGTTCACTCAGCATCGGAACGCCGTCTCTAACCACTTACAACACGTTTCGGACACCCGACCAAAACTTCCGCGACAGATACACAACCTGTGTCGGCATACCTGCTGCACGTTGCAGCAAAATTAGTGACACTCACAATAACATCAACAATAATCGGCAACAGCAGCAGCACGAACAATGAAGAGGAGTATGTGTGATAGTGATTCGGATGATGGATTTGATGAAAGACTTAAACCTGGGTAAGTAGGATTTACATTTTATTAGAACTCAATAGAGACTGTAGTCTATCTCACTACACAAAATTCAAGCCTTGCTTTTATATTTATCAGTGAATAGATGCAGAAGTACCGTAAGGACCTTACTTTTATTCTTACAATCAAAAATGGCATTCAGGGCTTACCATAGAAACAAATATACCGTAGTGCAATATTGAAATAAACCTAGCACGGGTAAGTTATTCTACGCACTATCTAACTTCTTTTTCTGCAGGCGCTTATGTTATAAAAAAAACACTCTTAACCAGGGGATTATTATGACAGATTTATTTTAAATTTCATTTTTGTTTATTTCTTTCACATAACAGTAGTCTATCTAGACTGCATATGGGCTCAGTACACTTCAGAAAATTATTAAGCCTATTACGCTTCAAAATGATAATCACGATAAGTGTAGCAATAACTATCAACTCTAATTTTTTAATTTGATTTTGTGTATTTCATTGTTTCTTTATGGCCTGTAACATGGCTTTAAATATTGATTTCGTTAGATTTTCCTATATAATTCTTTATAATATAGCATCGAAAAAGCCTTAAGACTTTGATCCCACAAAGAGGCTTTGGCAATTTTTCCTTTTTGGATAGAGTTAATGTTAGGACCATGGCTATTGTGTTTCTCTCTTGTATCATTCTGGAAAGTGCAATTCTGAAGGCTAAGATAATATTTTGTAGGAAATACAAAGTGCCTCACTTACAGTGCCCTAGGTAAATCAGTCACAAATGACTTATTGAACATATTGAGGTATGAGCAAGAAATATGCACAAGATTCATGCTTTCATAAAGAGAAAAAAAAATAATGTCCCCATCGTAATAATGTCGAAAAATTATGCAAGTTTGTAAATTTTACAACCTAATTAATTTGCTGTCGTCGCCTCTCAGATATGCTTGAGAATTCAGAAATTTCAGGCCCCTCTTGTTGCTTTATTGTATAAGTTCAACGCACGATCTACGGTGCGTTTTCAGTAAAAGTTGGATTTTTTTTTTCATTGGGTAAAATAAGCCTTCTTGTAAACCAATGCAAAAGTAGACCGTTTCTTTGATCGGTAAGCATTAAAAATGAAATACATTCGACTACAATTTATTCCATTAACTTTTCCAACACAAAAATACAGAAGCTGCAGGATAAATATTTTATGATAGTGCATGTATAAATCACTAATTAGGGAATTAGTAGTGAGAGATTTCGATTTTTTCTTTTTGTTTAAGTTAAGTAACCGTTTAAATATAAATACATATTTGTTATAATATTTATTTCCATTTCCTTTTGGTTATGTCACAGCTAACGGGGCCCACTCATTTTTTTTTCTTTAGTAGGCCATTTATAATAGCAAGCAAAACTAAATTAATGTTATGTAAGAAAAAAAAATAGAAGTAAAAAATGTTTTCTAAAAATTACATTTTTTAACGCTTTATTTTTTCATTAAAACAATAATCATTGAGTAAAAATTATTAACACATCTACACGGCCTTGAGGGAAATTCGTTAAAATAAATATTTTAATTTGTTATGTTAAAAAGCATTAATAATAACAGAATGTCTTTCTTTCTATTATATCTCCAGGTCTCCTTCCCAAAGTTGTCAGATCACTGATAGAAAAAAGAGACGAGGGGTAAGTATTTATTTGAAAAAACAAATGAGAAAAACAAAGGAAAGCAAAAGTCAGAGCGACAGAGAGATGGAGATAATAAGAGAGGAGAGAGAGAGAGAGAGACAGAGAGAGAGAGAGAGAGAGTAGAGGGATGAAAAAAGATAGGGGAAAAGAGAGAGGGAGGGGAGAGCGAAAGAACGGGAGAGAGGAGAGAGAGAGAGAGAGAGAGAGAGAGAGAGAGGGGGGGAGATGAGAGTGAGTGAAAGAGAGAGAAAGAGGGAGAGAGAGAGAGAGTGAGAGAGACGTGGTGATGATATACCAATCTTAGCTTAGTTTATAGATAGCCATCAATATTTAGCTCAGTGACAAGATCAAATAACTAAATATAAGATGTAGTATTATACATTTACTAGCCTGCTGCATCACTTATGCCCCTCATTTCTTTCAGATTATTGAGAAACGTCGCAGAGACAGAATCAACACTAGCCTATCTGAGCTACGCCGTCTTGTACCCTCTGCATTTGAAAAGCAAGTAAGTACATCATTATCGCATTAAACGACAAATCAAATTATACACTGCACATACGTAAAACTTTTATCTTCACCATAAATACCGCCAAAACATCCTCATCATCCTCTAGATCATCATCATCATTTTCACCATAGTCATCAATATCATTTTGTCCTCATTATTCATCATCATCATCATCATCATGATCATCATCATCATCATCATCATCATCATCATCATCATCATCATTATCAGAAAAAGTATCAACACCATAAACAGCAGCAACAACAAAAAACGTTACTATCATCATGTCATCCGCATCATTGTGATTATAATGGTTAACATTAATTAAGAAAGTCAGGTTTTGTATTAAAGATAGTGGTCATCACTACCATCGTCACCATAGTCTGCGTCTTCGTCTTTTTTTATTATCATTGGCGTCACCCTATCCAGTATGAAATACTCGGTACACATAACTGGATCAGAGTAAAATGATACTGATTAAAAAAAAAAAAAAAATCGCAGATAAAATTTTCTACTAAGGAAAAATAAATCGAAAGTTAATGGAATTTAACAAATATGATGTAGCATATAGTTCTCTTGGAATGCGATTGCGTTATTTTTTTTAAAGATTGCTTCAATCTATTAAGAAATTACATCAACAATCTATTATCGCATAATCAATTGTTTTTCTGGTGCTTTTCAACCTCAGGGCTCAGCCAAACTTGAGAAAGCAGAAATCCTGCAGATGACAGTCGACCACCTAAAGATCTTACACCAGAAAGGTAAGCACGATAGCCTCCACATCATTTCAACCTAAAGTTTTCTTAAAATAAAATAACAATATCGAACCTTATGTCTGAAAATAATATAGAAGAAGTAAAGTCTCAAAAGACTTCGCAATGAAACAGAATGCCTGCACCGCTCTACAGATCAAACTATAATCGTCATCTTATGTTACGCAAGTATTATTCAGTTATTGGTTGATCTTTTTTTCCACATATGGGCCACATTCATGCGACTGAAAAAAAATATTAAGATTATGTCTGAGCCTTTTTTTTTACGCCTTAATTACGTTATCGTGCTGTTTCACGGAAATTTGGATGCTTTAATTTTTAAATCATTTTAAAACATACAGTGACAGTTTGCCAATTTTTTTTTAAACGATTTGGATAAAAGGGATAAAAGGATGTGAGTAGAATATTGTTCATACCATCCAAGCTTCTTAGTTATTTGGATTGACAAGAAACTCAAAATTAAAGTTATTAAAAGAACGGTTACAGTTCTAGTTTCTAAAAGAATTAATTCCCTTTGAATTAGATCGGTATTATAAACTATGCGCGAATAACTTATACTGTGGTCTTGATTAAACATAAGTTATCAAACTACATAGTCTGCATGACGGAGGGCGAAAATACATTGTGTAGTCGGGGTAATAATTAGAAACAGACAGAACGAGAGAGAGAGAGAGAGAGAGAGATAGAGAAAGAGAGAGAGAGAGACTCAGATAAAGAGAGATAAAAGGAGAGAGATAGAGAAAGAGAGAAAGAGAGACTCAGATAAAGAGAGAGAAAAGGAGAGAGAGATTCAGATAAAGAGAGAGAAAAGGAGAGAGAGAGAGAGAGACTCAGATAAAGAGAGAGAAAAGGAGAGAGAGAGAGAAAGAGAGAGAGACTCAGATAAAGAGAGAGAAAAGGAGAGAGAGAGAGAGAGAGAGAGAGAGAGAGAGAGAAATAGACAGACAGACAGATAGACAGTTGAAGAGACGAAACAGACAGAAAAAAAAGAATGTAGAAAAAAGTTAGGCAGAACCTAAAAGAAGTAGGGAGAGGGGCACGGGGAGGAAAAGTGCAGGAAGAAAAATGACAGACAGATGGACTGTTTGAGGTTGCCGGAAAAAGCGACGGACAATCAACATGTTAAGCAAGTATTTGAAATAGCACTACACACAGATTTTTGACTTGCCCGTCGTTTCTCTAAACATTGAAGCGCATCTTTGACATAGTTGTCCCGCTTGTCATTTTAGTTGCTCTAATGCAAGGTGTCTCTCCATTAGTATTTACGCTCTCATCTGCTTGATAAGGGTTGAAAAAAAGGAAAGTTCTTTTGAGAGAAATATACTGGATATTGTGCAATTTTGCTCTCAACATTCCGAATCGTTATTATCATAATATCTCAGAGCTATTTTTTATATTACGTAATGGTCTGTATTTTATATTTACGAGTCATTTAACTATTTTGGTTGTCTTGTATGTAACCGAGAATTTTTATTTCTTTTGTGTTTGCTCACGTATCATTAGAATGAGTTCCATGGTAGGTCAGCTTTGTGCCTTTTGAGTTTGAAAGCAATTATATTAAAATTGTATTTAGCTTCGATTCATTATTAATGTACCGGTACCTCTCTTCTCTCGCTACAGGAATTAACAGTTACAACTTTGACCCTCATGCTGTTGCCGTTGACTACCGAGGAGTGGGCTTCCGCGAATGTGCCGCGGAAGTTGCACGTTATCTTGTGGCCGTGGAAGGCCTGGATCTTCAAGATCCCTTGCGGGTTCGTCTGCTTGGTCACTTGCAGTGTTACTCGGCTCAGAGAGAAGCAGCGGCAAAAGCCAGCCTGCAAGGAGGCGGGGCTGCGTCCTGGGGAATGACCACAGGTATGATGGGCTCGATGACTGGTGCAGTAGGTGGAGTTATGGGCAGCGGAAGTCACCATACGAATCCTAGTGCAGGTGGTAGCAGTATTGGAATGGGTGGTGGTGGTGGCTTTGCTCCGCCTCCTCAGTATGGAGGAGGTGTGGCCAGCAGCATGACCACACCTATGATGGGAGGAGTAGGAGGAGTCGGAGGTGGAGTTGGAAGTATCCTTCCCGGACAGCACGCCGGCATGCACCAGAGCAACGAACAATCACAACATCTCATGGCTTCCATGTCATCATCCTCCGCGGTGACGAGCTCGTCATCTTCATCGTCACTCACAGCAACCTCCTCATCTTCATCGCACCAAACAGGTCTAACAGGGAGCTCCATCTACTCAACAACAGGTTCCGCCTCTGCTTCATTCCCTACCCCTCACCATCCACAACCTACGCACCACCATCACTCAGACTCCTTACTTTCTGGACACATGCGCCTATCTGCCACCTCCTCGACATCCTCCAACATAGGTGCTTCCGGAGGAACACCTCTTTACCAACACAACTCTGGACTCGGCGCAGCCCCGCCCTCTTCCCAGCTGTCTCCGCCCTTGTTTTCGACTCTGCCCAGCCTGCATCCCCATACGCAATTTTCTTCTTTAAATGTAAACCCTGTATCATCTATGATGTCTCACCCTAGCTCCACATATCAACACATGGGTCTCAACCAGACCAATACACCAGTGAAGCCATACAGGCCGTGGGGAGGGGAGCTAGCATATTGATCACGCAGTTGACAACATGTCCACTACAAGAACCCTATGACATTAAGAAATACCATAATGTGTTAAGAATAAAAAAAAGCTAAGAAAGTGACCTCTGCACTCTAGCCATGCTTGTAAATTTACACGCCATCCTGAGCAACTAATTGTGGAATTTTCGTTAGCTCAATTACTCACATGTAGTTCGTATGTAAGATCATGTGTAAATTTACCAGATAGTTCAGACCTCAAGTCTTTAAAATTAAATAGTCTAATCATGGATGCACCTTCTTTTTTTTTAGCGAGATAAGCTGGATTTATAAAAGTACATAATTTATGTGGAAAAATATTATGAAAGTAGGCTTTCTTTTCATAGAAAAAAAAATTAGTTATAAAATTGAGAGAAAAAGCAATAGCACTAGTTTAAAATACACCGAAACCAGTAATAGCTTAACCACTTAGCTAATATCAATTTCAGCAATCAATCGATAGAATGGGATTATACTTGGTTTTTACATATACATGTAGTAGTCATATCATTAGAATGTTTTGCTTAAAAAATACGAAGTAAAAGACAACTTGGCATAAAATTGCAAAAATGGCGAAAAAGTATATTTTATGAAATTTATGCTTTCTTAAGAATTGTTTTCAGAGAGCAGTTGTTGGTTGCTATTATTATTATTATTATTATTATTATTATTATTATTATTATTATTATTATTATTATTATTATTATTATTTTACTTTATTGTTTTAGTGTTGATGTTATACTTCCAACTTATGCAACGAAGAATCAATACTTACGAATCTAGAATAACCTCCTCTACAATATCAAACTTCTTTTTTTTTGGGACGCCTTTTTACTCGTTACAAAATTTACACTCTGTTGATCGCTGAAACTACCGATGCCTGATTTACATTGTATTTAATAATATCGTTGTTGTATTAAATTATAATCATGTAATTAATTTATACAATATATAAAAAAAGAAAAGAGCCATGACATATTGAGTTATTTTATCTTTACAATCCTGTTTATCTAAAATGTGCAATAGCTTTTTTATGGTTTGAAACTTTTATTTTTTTTTACCACAAGCAATGTGGATTGATATGAAAGGATGCTTTTGTTTTAACCCAATGTTAAATCATATTGTTAATTATAATCATGTACTAAGTTTAAAGATGTACAATTAGAAAAAAGGAAATTATTTTTCTCTTCTACATTCATGAGATGAAATAATCTTTTTTCTCAGATATTCACTCCTACAGAAATTTCGTCCGTTAGTTTGTTGATGGTATATTTTTTAAAAGTTATTTACTACCATAAATTTTAAGTTTAATGGTGTTTTTGTTTTTTTTGCGCTGAGCAAAATTTAACCTTTAAAGCATTATTATTTTTCATTTCTCCTGTTGTTGTGATGAAGCCAAACAAACCGAAAAGTGCAATATTACAGAGATGAACATTTTTAATAAAAAAAAAAATAATTCTGCATTCATATTTTTATTTTGCTCTTTTTTTAATGTCAATGTCAAAGCGCAGTCACATTGTTTTTTTTTTTTTTTTTTT
>BLXT01001414.1:150068-162912 GCA_019648995.1 Plakobranchus ocellatus
TGCATTTCTATACACTTTTCCATAAGCATTGACTATTGCTTTTCTAGTCCCTTTATCAGGCATAAAGCCAGACTGTTTTGGAGATATTTTTGGTCTTAGACTCTTGTGCATTCTGTGCATCAAAACACTTAACAGGATTTTTTGTAAAATGTCTCATTAAATTAATTGTTCTATGAAGCTCACATTCTGTTCCTCCTTGTGTTTTACTAGGCAGTACTATAAAAACAGACTTACAAAGATCTTCTGGAATTGTACCACTATTGTATATTGCATTAAGAAGTTTTATTGTCAGATCTATTCATATATTATCTTATGCTTAAATTATTTCTAATGGTATGTTATCTGGTCCTGTGGCTTGTCCATTTTCATTTTCTTTATGCTGCTTCTACCTCTTCTTTAAGGGTAGTGGGCCTTCTATGTTTTTCTTTATTTTGGTTTTTTTTTGCATCTATCATCTTTAAAAAGATCTTCAACATATTCTGACCATCAGTTTAGTATTTCTTCTTTTCCATTAACATTGTTTTGTCTTTTGATTTAATGCAGCCAGGGCTACTGCATTTCATTTTCTTACCACTGATGCCCTTAATTTTAGCATACATGAATTTTCTGTCTATATTTAGCTTTTGCTCTTTTTCCTGACATTGTAGATTAATCCATTCTTCTTTGGCTGCATTGCATTTTATTTTTATTTGTGTTTGTTTAGGTCTTTGTATTGGCTTCTACATTTTTTGATTTGTGCCTTTCTTCCACCAAATTGAGTATTTCTTTATTTATCCATTTCTTATGCTCTTCTTTATCTCTTTTTTGGAACGTTTTTCTCTATGACTTCAAGTGAATTTTTCATTTCTGACTATAGTTCTACTTCTGATATGTTGTTTAGAGTCTTATATTTGTTATGCACAGATATAGCAATTTCGTCTCTTAGTTTTTTTATCAGATTTTAGGTAGTCCATTCGGAATTTAGGATAAGCCTTTGTCTTTCTTATTTCTTAAGTTTTATATGGAATTTACACATGACTGGAATATGATCTGAATCACAGTGATATCGATGTTTTGATGGCGTTTCGGAATCATTTCTGAATGAGAATATGTGTGTGCATCTAGGAAAAGATTCCATAAGTCGGCAAAATGTTTTTGAGATATAGGCCAATAAGTGTTGATAGGTGTCAGACATAAAAAATATAGTTTCACCAGATTATCATAGTTTATCCATTTCTTAACAGTTTCACAAAAGGATTTTCTTGAATATGAAATTTAAATAATTTTTATTTTTATTGTAAAATTCTATGCCCTGAAAGTGTAAAATAAAGTTTTGGAACTTTAAAGCTGATTTTCTCAAAACTGCGTTTTCACACTTTTGTGTACAAAAACTGTAATATCAAAAAAATACTTAAGATATCTTGAAAACTCAAAAACCAGAGTGCTCAGCATCAAATGTTCTATAAGAAAATGTATATTTCTAGTTTGTTTTACGTCCCCTAAGCTTTTACGGAAAACTTATTCGGGGAGAAGAAAATGTATTTATCTAAAATTTTCTTTCTGACGACTCATGAGCCCTTTTCCGAGGCACACACACATATAATCTATTTTGTTTCTACTTCTTTGGGGCTCTTCAAAGTCCACTGTTGCCTAGGATGGTTTTGATATCAAGTATTTGTGATGGCAAAATCATTGATTTGGCACCATTCAATTAACCTACTTACAGGCTCATTTACATTGCCTATGCCACTAGCACAACATCTTCTACCCTTTCATCCCCAACTCTTGCACTGAAATTTTCCATTATTGTTTTGATATCCTGGGATTTTAGATAGCCTATTGATTTTTCTATTTCTTCATTTAAAACTTTTCTACTTCTATGTCTCCACTGTCAGATGTTGGAGCATCCAAGAAGCAATTCATACTATTATAATCATAGTGTCTAAAGAAGGAATCCCAACTGCATTGGCTTTGTGTTTATGGGAACAGCATTTTACATAACTTCTTTGTTCATTCGTCTGTAAAGCAAGGACATGACAAGTAGGATGATTTAATAATGATAAATTTAGTTGGGGTAAAGGTATCTTTCAGCTTTACAGAGAAAGATGCCATGTCTTATGACCAATCTAAATCAATCTAAAAGTTGCACTTCAAACATTTCAAATCATTGACACCAAGTATTCAGTGCCTTTTATTGAAGCTCTATATGGTGAAAATTGGACAAAGAGGATTTTGGGCAGAAAATATTAAAGTTATTTAAAAAAAAGCAGTGAAAAAAAAACCTAAAAAGTGTTATAACCTCAAAACTGTTACTTACATTATTCATTAGGGCTGATCTAAAGACAAACACAACTTTCTCTGTCTTTCCCTCTCTGTCTCTGTTCCTGGCTCACCTTTCCCCCTTCTCTTCTCTCCACATCCCTTCTCAACTCCCAATCACATATCTAGCTTTTTACCGGTCAGTTTTAGTTCATCTGTTTTCCTATTAATCTAAATATATGCAATATTTTGCATTTCTAAATTCAGTCTATCAAAAAAGAAGAAATTCTTATTTATATGTGTCAGAGCTGTATTTATACATTTGTAGTAGTTGCAAAACAAAAAGAATGTAAAAGAAAATATTAAAATCATGTGCCCTTGATTTAATACCTTTATTTGTCAATCATTATATACTTGTGATTATCTTACACTATCTCCTCACTCTCTTGCTCTCGACAGATGCATAAAAATTGCTCTTGTTCATGATGTTGCCGAAAGTATCATTGGCGATCTCACACCCTCTTGTGGCGTCTCTAAAGCTGACAAGTCTAAAATGGAAGAGGTACACTGATAATACCCATCTAAAAAACTTTTGCGCTTTTTCAATTATTGAAAAAAGAAAAATATAAACAAAGTTACAAAATTCTCAAACTCTTTGGACTTAAGCTGTTGCTTATTGTGGCTGGAAAAAGTGTGCATAGCAGTCAAATTACTTTATGCCATGCACTGATATGCCCCATTTAGTTTGTAATATTTTTTTTTAGTCTGGCAGTTTTAGATATTTTTATAATTCCATATCTGTGTTTTGGGCTTTCTCTAGGATGCATGAAATATGTTTTATTGTGGCCTTTTTTTCCAGCAAAATATTTCTTTTTTTGTTAATTTTATCATAATTTTAAGATAATAAAAAATGTGTAATTAGATAAGTCCTTGAAATCTGGTTTTTTAATATATCTGTAAAATTTAAGATTTACTGAAGTACGTTTTTAATTTTTTTCAAAAGTTAAACGTAAAGATTAAGGTTATATGTATTGATTCTTCATTGCATGTTTTGGTTTATTTGCTGCAAATCAACTATATGCATGAGTTGTAAATTTAATTAATCTGAGATTAGGTTCAAAATTGAGTGTATTTATATCAAATTACAAGTAATATTGCCATCATAGAAACATTTTTCAACATTTTACAAGAACTGAATACAAAAAAAGGACAGAATTTGTGTTAAGTGTCCTGGTTTCAAGCTTGCATTATCACAATTAGCTATGCATTTCTATTGCGCCTTCCCCTTTATTTATCCCAATCACCTCCCCATAGCCAAACATTTCAAATGCCTTTTAATTTGGATCTATGAACCAGTGCCAATGCATATAATCCTCATGTACAATTCCTTATGACTGTATATAGGAGATTACATAACCTTGATATTTTATGTCCAGAGTGCTACCAACCATATTGCTAGCTTTCTACCTGGGCATGGTGCCACAGAGGTTCTCCAACTGTGGAAGGTGTGTAGTTTTTTTGTTTTTAGGTGCCCTATTTGTTTTGCATTTGCAACTTTAAATTAGTACATTTGTCTTTGGTTTTAACAGAACTCTTCTAGATAAAGTGGCGAAAACAAATCTATTTATAGTCCTCTAGCAAACCACATAGGAAAGTGGCCAAGCTAGAGATCTAGTTGGTACAAATAGTCATAGGCAGCATGGCTTGCTCATCTTCAGTGCTCATCTTCAGAAATAAGGTTTGAAAAACGTTTCAGACCTTCGAAAGCGCAGGCTTATTTAAGCAAATTGGAATAAGATCCAGACGGGCTTTTATAAATATTTTAATTGTTTGTCTGCCCTTTTATAAGTTGATTTTGTTTTTCCAAGCTATCGAAAATAGCATATTGTTCAATGCCATCAAATTAGTTGGCCCGTTTGATAAATATTTAGTAGAGTGCGAATTGTGATTGTGTTTAAAAGTTGTGGTTTAGGACATGTCAAGTTGGAAGCCTTAAATTTAGTCCTCATTACTCTCTGTCCTATGTAAATAATGGACCCTAGAAGTTAATATAGGGATCATTATTATAATAATTTTTATATACATTGTACCCCAAATCCAACGAATACTGACTCAAAGAACATTATGGATTTAATGAATGGGAAAAAATCTCCGTTTTTTTCTCCTTCTTTGACTTTCTTAAAATATCTGGTGTCTAATGAACTAATCTCAGACCCATCCTCAGGTTCAACAAACCACAAATGTGGGCAAGCCTGCCATAAAATGCTTTTCAAAGTGTTTGTGGATAAATCTAGTTGGAGTTTAATCACAACGTTTGCTGTTGGCTGACAAGTAGTACATTGATAAGTGTACTGCATGTGGAAGGCTACATTATAATGGTAGGGTTGAGCAAAGCATAGACACACAAGGTGAGAGGGGGAAGGGAGGAGGGGATGGTAGCCGAGAAACAGCCGAGGCATGTGAGAACATGATACAGGATTAAAGAGGCAAAGTCAAGGAAACATGGACAATGGGTATGAAGGGTAAAGAGTAGCTTTATATCTAGACAGGCTGTCTGGTAGTGAACATACTCAGACAGTGGAGCATTTCTGATCACCTTTGCCTACCCCCTCCACTACTTTTAAATGAATCTATGAATGCATAGATTTCATGCAGGCGCGCAGGGCAAATGTGATGCTGTGAGTCCATGAGGCTGTATGATTTATCTTATGATTCACACCACCTGGGCAGTACAAATCGAACAAGAGAGAAAAAGGTGGGGTGGGAGAGAAGAAGCAAAAGGAGGGTTGTAGATAGTGGGGGATCGGCTTGTACAGATCTGAGGAACTCTGTGTGAGTGTCAAGATAGGCTTGAGTATTATTATGACTTTGCTCAAAGGAATTGTGCATCCAACGAACTTCTAAAAATGACCAAGCTAGTTCATTGAGTCCGAGGTGTACTGTTTAATGATTTCATATAGGCATGTATATTTCAGGAGTTTCACATTACTGAAAACAATTATAGCAAATGAAATGGTATTTGTAATAATGAATTATAAAAGCAGAATTATAATAAAATGGAGAGAGGCTAAACCAAAGAAATATCCTCGTTTTGTGCCAGATTTTCTTGATTTCTCTGATGTTTAATACAATCTCTTTTTTCAAAAGTAAATATATTAGATATTATTTATTAATATAAGTAGTATAATATTTTCCGTGGTTGGTGTTGCTATTTTTGTTTGATTGAGAAACATAACAAAGGCAAAAGGTCAAAAACTTGATTATTTTTTGTGTTAACATTTTTGGAGAACTTGCACATACTCTTCAGGTGCCATTTATTTGCACTTCTACTAATACATTGGCTATTTTATCTGTCTTTGAAAATTGCTGACAAATTTCATCGTGCGTTGCTTTTTTGACACCCACGAAATGACCAGTCTGCTGTATTTTAAAGATTATCAGCCTTGAATGAATTCAATGTGAAATGCATACTCTCTTTGATAAAACTTGCTTTGACCAACTTTCTTCAATTGGCAATATGCACTTGATATTTTATTTTTTGTTTGAGTGCTGTTACTTTTTTCAAAATATTTCAGGAATATGAACACCAATCTAGCCCTGAGGCCAAATTTGTGAAGGATCTAGACAAGTTTGAGATGATATTTCAAGCTTTGGAGTATGAGAAAGCTGAGGGACGCGCTGGAGATCTGGAGGAATTTTTCATTCATACTAAAGGCAAGAAGTAGTGACAGTCACAAACTAAGGAAAACTTCCATGAGCAAGAAATCTTTACAATCTTACATTAAGTGTGTGCGTGTTGATTGCCAATATGTACAGCTATAAAGCATTAGAAACAATTTTTTGACTATAAGTCTACAAACAAAACCTTCAAAAACTAACAGAAGGAATTTTCAATTATTTACATACACCCCACTCTTCAATTATTCAAACAACTGCTGCTAATTGCTTGTGTAGTTTAAATGCTAAATGATGTTACTCAGCCAAGCAAATGAGCAGATAAACAAGATTTGCCTACATGCATTATCTTAACAGAACTGTATTCAAACTGTAACTGGTTTGTCTAAAAAGAAGGCAACAATGGACTTTAGTCTTAGAAAGCTGTTGCATGCTGCATCTCATTATATGGCTTAGTTCTGGACCTTACCACAAGCTAATCTTATTCTTTGTAAATCCTACATCGTTATGAAAGGAGAATAGGCTAATTTGGTGAAAATGGGTACCACAGGTAAAAATTTTTAAAAATCTGTAAATTTAAAATAAATGATGTCAGGTTTGTAGCACCTATTGTTCAGAGCCCAAAAGTGAAAGAATTTTTTACCTTGTCAGTTCTATGAAAAGTTATGTTTTGATTAGAAATTTTACAGAAGTTACTGTCTTATATAAAAAAGTTTGCCTGAAATATTGACCAACCAAATATTCTGATGTCTCCTTACCAATACGTAAACATTACTGGAAATTTCAAGTGGCAACCTAAGCTTATCTTGCCTCTAGGTTACAATCAAACAATGTAATGTAAACAGTGTTTTCCTATTTTGCTCTTGACATCATTAGATCTAAACTAAACTTGGTAAACAAAGCTGATATAATTATAGCACTGTTAAACAAAAATAGGCCTAGCTGAGGCTGATTTGACTAAATGCTAAAGCTAACAAGGCTATATCAAAAGATCGTCAGTTCCAAATCAAGATCTAGACTGTTCACAGCAAATTTGTAACTCCGATGAGGCTAAAATGAAACAAAAGGGTTTCATGTAGGATTATTGAATTTCGGTTGTTTTCTCTTTTCTTTATTCTTCCATGTTGCAATTTTTTTTCTCCAAAACTAGTGCATTTGGATAATTTCTACCTTCCCTAATAATGATTCTTGAAAAATTCCTACATGATGTATTTGCAACAGAACGTGCTTTGAATTAGCATTTGTGAATATCTGTGACATTTCGCTATAAATATCGTGTAAGTACAAGAATTGCTTTTTTTTTCTCTGTTAAATTAAAGAAACTGCTCCTCATTTTGTAATTCTTAAAACAGAGAAGCACAAGTTTTCTTCAATCATTGTGAAAGGTTGGGCAGATGAAGTGATCTCTGTCCGAGGCTCTGTGAGGGACACTGACTGGACAGCAGGAATTCTGGATGCCAAGAAAACTTTCGCACCGTCCTTACCCTCATCACCTTCATCCTCCGACACTGTTCCCAAAGTCCAGTCTGAGGAGCCTTCCTCAGCTAAAAAGATGAAGGTGGACGCTGGTGGAGACAGCTCATTGTTATGAAGCAAATGCTGTACAGGCCTGGTTTAAGTGATAATGTGTTTCTAGAAGTAAAATTTTATCAAACGGGCAAAGAAAACATGTTTTTATTATTTTATTCCAACAATCAAATGACATCGTTGGCAAAAACATATGTGAAAATTGTGTGAACCTTGACAAAATAATTAATACAAATAATGGATTAAAAAAAAATTCCTTAACATTGGAATATAACAAATCTAATAAGTTATTCAATTTCAAAAGGTGTGATTGTTTCATTCTTTTTTTTTTTGACAATTTGGACTTTCTTCTGACATTTTTGACATCATCTCAATTGCAGTTTGATAAATCAATTTCTTCTTCTGCTTTTGAAATCGGTTGATGTGTCATATTTTTTGCCCAGTCCCAACAACAATTCCAACAGGTTGTTCCTGCTTCTGCTGTAGGTCCACACCCTGCTGCCAGGTTTGGCACCATAGAGTGTGATGGACTGGAAGTGTTGACGAATGTGTTCAGAAGTTTGTAACCCAGTGCTACAGGAGTGTTCATTAGTGTGCAAGTTTCTTTGTTTATTGATTAGATGGCTCTTTCTCTTTGACAGCTATACTGCCATGGGCTAAATATAGTCAGTCAAATGGTTTTTATAATTGTGTACTTGCAGCTTGTACACAGTCATTTCTCTTGTGTATGTGTGTTTGTGGTGTGTGTGAGAGAGAGAGAGAGAGAAAAGAGAGAAGAGAGAAAGAGAGAGTGTGTGAGTCTAATCATGTTTAGGTATTTTGAAATGTGGACTTCATGCTAGATCTAGTCTAGAGCAAGATGTAGATTTATGGATGTGGTCTGGCGATCTGTTCTTAAAATTCTAGATCTATATATTGATTCTATGGGCTTAAACTGTTGTAGCCAAATTAAGAGCAGTATCGTCCATAGACTTAACTCTGGTACTACTGCTCTTCATACAGCTATGGCAGTAAATGAGAGCTGAAGAGGAGAAGATAATTGGATTCAATCATTTAGAAAACATTATGGATGAAAATTTGTTTCAAACTATATTTTTAAAAACTTGTTTAAATTTGTGTTCACTGAAATTTTGGTGAAAGCATTAGGATGATATTCATCTAATTTTTTATGCTCCTGTGGTAACTGATCATGGAGACAATTTTCATTTTTTCTTTAAAAAATGTGTACTTTTGGTTTATAATCGCTTAATTTCTAGATGACAAATTTAGTGTGATAAATGAAAATACATCATTTGAATCCAGCAATCCATACATTATATTTTTTGGGACAAATCTTTTCATAGTGTGTGGAATTTATGCAGTGCAAGTCAAATGCAAAATTTGGGCTTTTTTTTTATCTTTTAAATATAATTCCAATTTTGAATGCCCAAACAAATTTGTTATATGACCCTCTACCATGCAAATATTTTAAAGAAGTTTTTCACTTGCGTTTGTCACATTTTTGATCCCAATTTTTTTGCATGAATTAGGAAAGAGCTAGTACTAGTAAATTAATCTTAAAGAAAAGACCTGATATGAACATTATTCATAGTGGTGATGCACAGATTGAGCAACAACAAGAATCCAGAGGGAGGAGAGGGGGGGGGACAAACTATTACTCCAAACAAATTAATGTAGGGATGCCCCATAAATAGCTTGCTAGATGGATCAGGTGAAATTGATAAAAGAGGATGTAATTGACCGACTAAATTCATAGCAAATACATGTATTCAGTTTTGACGATTCAAATTGGTCAACTCATTTTGCACTATTGCAGAAGAAATAAAATGGAACCATGATTATTATTCAAAATGTCTGAAATGTGACTTTTGTCAATGTTTCAGGGGAAGGTACTCTGCCGAATTGGTCTTGAAATTACCCCTGACTAAACTTTCCAGTGAAATACAGCATTTAAAGTGGTTTGTGCCATATTGAACCAAACAATTTTCATTGTCGTATCTCTTTTTTAACATTGTGAAGTTGAACAAAAGGAAACTTATGAAAAAATAACAGCATGAAAAAAATGATGAACACAAATTTTAATATGTGTATGATGTTATTCATAACTTGTGTCATCCTCTTGTGCTGTTCTCATCTCAAGAACTTTGTTTTTGACAATATATACTGATGTGCTGATATTTTTACAGTGATATGTATTTTAGTTTTAGAAACAATTTGAAAAAATGCCCATGTGTAAGGCAGCCACGGCAAAACAAGCACAAGTCTTATTTTTGACTTATTGAGTTACATTTTATCCTTGAACGTTGTCAGTCAAATGAAATTGTGAGTTTTTTGAATTAACCTTTTGAATCAACAAAACTCTATAAAAGGCTCTTGTGCAAAAAGTAACCACAGTGAATTGTGCATGATTGATCCTGGTTGCCTCACACATGGTCTGCATGAATTGAATCAAATGAGATGTCTTTAATAATTAATAGTAAATAATATACTCTGTGATTATTTTGATTGAAATAAAAGTTGATTCATTTGCACTTTTGCAATTTAAAATGTACATTTGATATGAATTTTATTTTTTTTCCTTTTTGTGTTTTATTTGAATTTTCTTTAAATATTTTTATCCCCTTAACATTCTTCAACAATATTGACCACAGTATACTTATAATAATGCTACTGCTGCTGCTGAAGATGATAATGTGAAAGGAAAAAAATATCATTGTAACATTTCTCTTGCTCTCATTATGTTAATAATAACTCCAATTGAGACAAAGATGTTATAGATAAGAGACATCATTGCCGATACAAATATATTACAAACCATTTTGCCTGTTTTCAAACACTTCATTTTATTCTTGTAAAGGAGCAAAGAAGTGATTTCTCCTGCAGAATACTTTCTAATCGTATAGGCCATTACCTTGGGTTCATTTGTTACACACCATAGAGCTGTGTTGGTCCCTCATTGGCTGGCAAAACAATACCCGAACTAGCATTGTTTATAGTAAAGAAAGAACTGAATGCATGAAATTTGAGTTGTTATTTTTTCAAACCCAAACTCAGAAATAGCGATTATTAACCTACAAATCTATATTTTTAAAGTCTCAATGTATTCTTTCATAGTTTTAAAATATTATTTCTTTGAAATCTATCTTTTATGAGACGGGAGACTAATCTCTATCTAGATATAGATTGAGGAATCTAGATCTAGATGAGAACATTATTAGGCCTATTATATTAATCTAAATTATACAGACCATTTTTGCCACAAATTCTAAAAAAAATTCAATCAATCTCGCTTTGCGATGAGGCATTTGTGCGATTCCATTATGTCTTTCGTAAAATCTTATATTTTGAATTTAATGTAGGCCTACATCAGGACAGAATTTTATTTCCCAGTAGAATCTATAACTCATTTAAAACTGTCCTCATTCTCTCTTCACAAGTCACATTATCAGTACAGAGAACTTATAATTCATTTTTATCCTTACACTTAATTTTATCAAAATAAAGAGAAACCCTTTTCAACAGTTGCTTATTTTATTTATGCTCTTTGAATTTGTTTTCGATTCAATAGGCTATTACTAGGCTAGACTACAATTAGATCAAATTACTTTAATAAATTCATAAGCAACATATAATAAATTTCATAACTAAGAGCTGAAGAGGGGGGAAAAGAAAGACTTACAAAACAACAGGGCAATTAATAATAAGGCTAGTTCCTCTTCCATTCTATATTACGCGCCTGTGTATAGGCCTACTTCAGCAACAACAAAAAAGGAAGACGAAGCAGAAAAAAAAAATCACTACGACTCTTGACTCAAAAAAAAAAAAAGGGTTGGCTAATCCAAATTTCAATTCACGTTATTATCAATTCTCCACTGCTACATCGCATCTTTTTTAATTCATTTGATCTTACTAACGCCTGTGTGTAAACGAGGATGCAGAATACTGACATTATAATAATATAGGAATGTTGATTAATTCACAATGTAAAGCCTCTTGTAATAAGTACATTAAGAGCATAGCTACAATGTTTTCTAAAAATGTAAGAATGCCACAGCCCTCGTTTAAAAGCCGTTTTAGTCGATTGTCACGCCTGCTTTTTTTTTTTTTTTCATTAAAAAAAAAAAAGTTAATTATCTTGCTGCAATTCTAAGATTAGATGTAGAACTAGATTTAATTAGATCTCTAGATAAAAGACCTACTCGCCAGTTACTTGATCTGAAGGCTTAGATCTAGACGAGACAAAAAAAAAAAGAATACATCGATAAAATGGATACAAAACAAGTCTTAACAGAATAAACAAACTACATGTAACTAGTAATTATTTCATGATGGTTTGGGATATTTTTGACCAAAGAAATGTTCAAACTTATTGTTTTCACACGAGAAACTGTCTACTGGTTACCTCCAACACTGTTTTGCCAAACGCTACACATGCGGTGTGGCCATGAACTTGATAGATGTTAATGGCCTATTAAGCTCCATCAAAGTGTAAAACTAGTTGCCCCAAACCAGCCTTTGTGGCCTCTGCCGCTGATAAATCGCATTTTGATACTTTTAAACTGCAATATTTAACCCTGTAGCTTCGTGCAATTACCTCTATTCTTATATAGTTAAAAAGCTTATGTTTTCTTCTTTTCAAACATTTTTTTTTACCAAAGAAACGTTCAAACTTATTGTTTTCACACGAGAAACTGTATAGTTTTCATAGTCTACTGGTTACCTCCGACACTGTTTTGCCAAACGCTACACAGCGGTGTGGCCATGAACTTGACAGGTGATAATGGCCTATTAAGTTCCATCAAAATTAATTTTTCCCCATAGTATAGAGCAAATCTCCATTTGGTTGGATGCTCAGCTTAAATTTAGTCTAAATCACTTAGAGGAAAGCCAAGTAAGTACATGTATTGTAAAAAAAGCTTATGTGAATTAGTTTTCACATATTATAATAACACATACATGCACGGTAAAAATTTCAATCTCTTTCTTTAAGTGTGAAACATTGGCGGCACAGTACCTAACACACACACCATGAAATCTACACAGTTTTTTTTCTTATGCCGTTTCGTTTGAGCTCGAGTTTACCAACAAGTCCCTGGCCTGGCAAATGCCCAAAGACCTGAGATCACATTGCAATGTATTGGCTATATGATACTGACAAAATATTTCTTTCTTAATTTAGAATTGTCTTCTTTGTGTATCGAAACAAGGAAACGGATTGAAAAAGAAACAACAAAACAATACCAAAAAAAAAAAAAAATTAGACAAGTAGGGCAGAATAATTCATTGAATGGTATTTGATACTGACAGAAAGAAACACGTGGATTCGTTTTGGTCTCAGGATTCATATACATTAACATAATTATGCAATTCTACATTTATACAGAGTAATTAAGTAAATCACTCA
>BLXT01001414.1:295472-307305 GCA_019648995.1 Plakobranchus ocellatus
AGAAGTCTGGAAGGTAAAGACGCAGAGCATCACGCTCTTTCACTAAACCACCGTTTAATAGGAGCGCATGTATTAGGTGTGTTGTAATCATCATTTGCATAGGCAGTTACTATACTATATTCATCGAAAAAGATAACTATACTATATTCATCGAAAAAGATATTACTTTACTATATTCATCGAAAAAGATAACTATACTTTATTCATCGAAAAAGATTACTATACTATATTCATCAAAAAAAGATTACTATACTATATTCATGGATAAAGATTACTATACTATATTCATCGAAAAAGAATTCTATACTATATTCATCGAAAAAAATTACTATAATATATTCATCGAAAAAAGATTACTATACTATATTCATCGAAAAAGAATTCTATACTCTATTCATCGAAAAAAATTACTATACTATATTCATCGAAAAAGATTACTATACTATATTCATCGAAAATGATTACTATACTATATCCATCGAAAAAGATTACTAGATTACTATACTATATTCATTGAAAAAGAAACAAGCTTAAACCCCCCCCCCGCAAGAAAAAAAAATGCATAATTTAATTTAATTTCACAGTGTCGGCAGACACGCCATACTGTTATGAGATATATTTATCATCATGATGTTTAAATTACCACCGTAACTCCCCCTCAGCCCCTCTTCCCACTTCTCTCTGTTCAAATCTACACCCTTACACACAAATTAATGTTTTATTTTCTATCCCACCCTAAAGCCCCCCCAAAAGACAGTTTATTTTTTTTTTGTATATTTCTTTGTTCAGTGTATGCCTGTAGAGCTAGATGTGGCTATTATCTGCAATGTTTATTCTTCTCAACATGTTATTGCTTTATGCGAATGCTAGATATATTGTAGGTCTACTAGATTTTGGTTTGTCTGCTGCGTATGCCACACGTGGAAACAGAGGTCTGGCAAAAAGCCTGCTAAGACTTGCACCGAGACTGGTGTACGTGGTGAGCACTGGTCTCTGATATGTACAGTGATAATACTCACGTCTTTGAGATCTGGACTAGGCTAGCTGAGCCCTGGGGCTTTTCACCCAGGTAAAGCCAGGCGAAACCAGGAAAATAATGTAGTTCAGAGGTAAGGGGGAAATAAGGGAAAGACCTAGAGAAGAGGAAGAGAAAAAAGGGAGAGAGAGAGAGGGAGAGAGAGGGAGAGAGAGAGAGAGAGTAGAAAGACGCAGTTTTAGTCCCATTGTGTCACTAATGCCCCTAAGAGCTAAAGAGAGAGAGAGAGAGAGAGAGAGAGAGAGAGAGAGAGAGAGAGAGAAATGGCAAGAGGGACATAGAGAAATAAAGATATGCAGAGAGAGATACATGCACAGGAGCGAAAGAAAAAAGAGAGGCACGTAGATAGTCAAACAGACAGACAGATAGCTAGATGGATAGTTAGATAACTGGATGGATAGATTGAGAAGTATAAAGATCGATAGATAAACTGATAGACTGATAGATAGATAGATAGATAGATAGATAGATAGATAGATAGATAGATAGATAGATAGATAGACAGATAGACAGACAGATAGATAGACAGATACATAAATAAACAGATAGGCAGATAGATGGACATAATCAATCTGTCTCATAGATTGAGTCAAGCTATAGTTCTGCATAAGTGACTTCAAAAAATCCTTTCACCAGAGGGCCGAAAATTACTCACTACGCCATGTGAAGAAATGCCTCAGATTTTCTATACAAAAAATCATCAAGAATGTATCCATCTTTGCTTTTATTTCTTTGATTGAGTAATCCAGATGCGCAACTGGAGTTATTTTGTGGGACTGCTACACAAAGGTTGATAGTTAGACACATAGATAGACAGGCGCACAGGTAAAGGCATATGCGGAGAGACACACATAGTGGGAAAGAGAGATAGATAGCAGTACAGAAAGATAGAGGGAGAGTGAGAGAGAGAGAGAAAGAGAGAGAGAGAGAGAGAGAGAGAGAGAGAGAGAGAAATAGAAAGCGAGAAGAAGAGTGCAGTGATAGATCTGCAGCGGGTGGAGAGATTAAGAAGATTCAAAAGCAATGAAGATACTCCGAATAAATTTACTGATACTTTGGAGGCAATACAGAATATAAATGACAAGGAAATTTTGGGCAACTGGCAAAGGGGCAAACAATTTAGTCTAGCAAAACATTTTATTTTTTTGTAAGCAAAGTTTCATTGTATCTTTAAGATACAGGATCGGCCTGTGATCTTGATGAAGAAAAATAATGACTGTGCAGGCTAAAGAGATACAACAATTTAATTTGTATTGAGTGAAACATATACAAGATATTTAAAAAATTGAATAAAAGTGAAGATGAATAAAGAGGTAGAGCAGATATATAAAGAAAAAAATTTATTGACGATTTTATATTGTAACATCATACGGAAAAAAAATGAAGAGAAAGGCTTCGTATGAACTGTAGACTGGTTCTTGCAAATATTGCAATAACCAGATTGCAATTTTGTCCGCTGTTAACGCAATGATGTATTTGCTTGCATTCTTTGCTAATAAACACCAGCATTTTCTTTTATTGGCTTTCGATATCGGGCACCAATTGAAATCATGCACATCTTTCAAAAAAAGGAGATGTTTTTTAAAAAACAAAATAATATGTTGCCCCCATTTATGGTACAAAATCTATTCTGGGATGTTTCATACTTAAAAGGCGCTTGGGTAATTACAATCTTATTATAACGGAGCTAAGCTCTAACGTGTAATGCCTATACACATTTTTTGTGAGGCGCCAATAAAATCCACAAAATCAGAGATATGATGCAATTGATCTTGTCATTTTATGTGGGCACATTTTATAATACCGACATTATATGACGGATTTTCAAAACGATATTTTATAACTCTATTTAAACCTTATTAAACTGGCGAAACAAAATATCTTAGGTAGACATTTTGGTAACAATAATGTTCCGGAACTTTGTACGCCGGAAATCAAAGCTAAAGGGAAAAAAAAAAAACAGCATTAAATATTTGGTGCCTAACTTTCGTTTTCTTGAGAATATTATCTTTAAGTGAAATAATAAAAATCAGCAATTGATATGGCTAGTCTTTACAAGTAATAAAAGTAATAAAATGAACGCGTCTCATATTAAAAAAAAAAAATAAATAAAATCCACAAAAGTATGCATGTACTAAAATTGCGCACAAAGGTTTACGCGTGCATATTTTAGAAGCCATCAAACTGCTCTACACTGTTTAGATTGTATAGTTAGTGAATTTCAAACAGCTGTCAACTCAGTGTCTTCTTTGCAGCAATAACTGCATAACGCAAATATTTATAATGCCGTTCCTTAATTTAAGCACCGCAGCGCAAAACGTTAATAGCTGAGGGTGGCGGAGAGGGCGAAGAAGGGGAGGGTGGCGACGTAATTATTTGTTTTCCAATTGAATCAATCTGTAAATCAGTTGGATCTAGATATTGATTCTGGCAGAGTGAATATACGTCTAAAATAAAGATTCAGATTATTGTGATGTCGGGGAGATCAACTAAATTATAGATAAATTACATTTAGAAATGTCTGTATGTTAAAGATGATTAAACAAATCTATATCTCTATCTGTCCGTCTCTTAAGCAAATAAAAAAAAATAGTTGCCTGTATTGCAAATCAGAATCATGTCAAAGATAGTGTGTCAATATCTCTTTGCCTGATTTGAGTGAGGTCTAAGATCGATTCTCATTTGTGAAGATTAATTTTTTGTTCTCTTCATTTTTTTTTTTCGTTTCAATGGATGATTTTTTACTCACTGCAATTGCTCTGTTTTCATTGGCACAAATTGCTTTTTGTTTCAGTCTTTTCTATATTATAAAGTTGTCTTTTTCATTTTGATGGACTGTTTTTTTTTTCTTAAATGAATTGAAGAGGCTTATACAGAGAAACGTTGGGTCTACATCCCTTTCATTCAAGAACTTATGGAAAAGAAGAAGAAAAGAATAAAAGAGCTTCATTAAAATGATTTATCGATTTTCGGTTCTAGAATTTAAAATATTTTGAGGCTCTACACTCACATTTTCAAAAGCTGAATGTCAAACATTTTTTTCTAAATTATAATCATAATCATCATCACCATCATCATCATCACCATCATCATTATCATCATCATCATGACCATCATCATCATCATCATCATCATCATCATCATCATCATCATCATCATCATCATCATCATCATCATCATCATCATCACCACGACCATCATCATCATCATCATCATTATCATCAACGCAAGCAACTTGAGACCACTATAATTGATAAAAAGAGATGTTTATCTACCTTTTCTAATCCTCAACTCACTCATTATCACCATCTAAAGTCACATTCATACCTTGAAAGTAAACCCTCATTTCTGAAAGAGCTATGTTAAGTTTAAGCTAACAGATCATCCAAATTTAGAAGGCTTTATCTTTCTACTGACGCACAGATTTGTACGCTGATATGTTAGCATTAAGCACTTTAGTTTAAATGATAAAAACTTGTGAAATATTAATGATTTTGCTATCCAATTACATAATTCTTACTCTCTGTTGTTTTTGTAAGTCATTTCTCAGCGGGAATGGTAACAAAACAGCTATTATATCTACTAGCCAAACCTATTGCTGATTGTGTTGTATTTCACCCAAGGATATTCTCAAGAAAACAATTCTGTGGAACATAGTTCTCTTGTGTTTATTAGCCAAACCCATATATATGATAAAAAAAAACAAAAAAAAACCCCAAGAGCTGCGTTTTTTTAATGCTTTTTTATCCCTTTAGCCTTTGACTTGCGGCGTAGAAAGTTCCGGGGCATCGTTATTAAATTTTCTACCAACGATATTTTGTTTCGCCAGCTTAATAAGATTTATATTGCGTTATAAAATGCCGTTTTGCAAATCCTAATACAACTTTGGGACTTTAAAATATGCCCACATAAAATGGTACGATCTAGAGTAATATTTAATCTATATTATTGTGGATTTTATTGACGCTCCACAAAAATTTGTTTAGGCATTTTGAGCTTAGCTCTAGGCCCTCTGGCTTAGCTCCATTATAATGAGATTCGGTGATCTTTAGGAATCTTTGAGTCGCGGGTTCGTGTTTAAGACCCCCCATCAATAGGTAGAGTTGGCAAGGGCTCGAAAGCCTGAGATCAACTTTTTGAGGACGGATCATCATTATGCATGAAAACCAAAACTCAGTCAATTTTGGATTACCAAGCGCAAATGCTACAAATCAATGGAGTAATATTAAACATTATGGTATTCAAGTTTTCATAACCATACTGTTCCTTTAATGCTTAAACGTTGCCATCATGTGAAAAAAAAGAAAAGGGGGGTTGGGGGGGGGGGGGGGGGNTCAAGTTATTGGGCCCAGTAATTGGCTTACACTCCTTGACATCAACTGGAGGCTCTGTCTTGGGATCCAATCCGCTCCTGACTTGTGCCCAGCCGGATGCCTAAACACTAGAGATCACAGAGTCGTGATTGATTTGTACGATATAATATTTGATAATCAATAAGATTGGGAATAATCTATCACAGTTTACTTACCGTCTTTGCGTCCCACGTGCGGCGAAATCTCGCGAGGTTTTGTTCCCTATGACGTAAGTCACGTGTGTTGTTTTTCTTGTGAATGTGTTACACACCTGTTTCTTGGAGAGCTTTTTAAGATGCTGTAGGTGCGCACACGCCTCTGTGAAACTCTCTAGAGCTCCTCATTTTACCTGTGTTGTTAATCAAGGACGACGGCGTCTATATATGTATAGTATTGTTATGACGAAGAGCGAAGAAACAACATCTAGGTGTGTAATCCAACGATGAAAGCAATGGAACTACGCAGAAACTTCGATTTTTTTCCCTAAAAATTCAACTTAAAAAAAAAGAAAAAAAACCACTTCCTTTTTAAGATTTTATAAATAAAGAGTTTTTTGCATATTTTTTACAACATTTATTCCACCTTGCGTCTTCAAATTCGAAACCCTGGTGGAATGAAGTGCTGATGTAGGGAAGAACCAAGCGGCAATAAAATATAACATTAATCTTAGCAGCAGAGGCGGCGGGGACGAAAGAGCAGCAGCCGAGCTCGAAAATTACCCGAGTGTCTTCATCTTCAACTAGCTCAGATGCTGAAGAAGGAAGAGACTGGTCGAGATACTGGCTCTCTCTACTACTTCTAGTTCTAGAACCATAGGCCCACAGACCCAGGGCAAAATCTGTGAACACGTTGCACTCAACCAGAAGGTGGTGTGTGGTTGCCGGCCGGGGCAAGAGAGAAGGGAGGAAGGGGCGAAGGAGTTTTTTTAGGTAAAGCAGAGGTGAGCATTGATAGTTAAATGTGATTGTGGCCAAGTCGGTGAAACGCGTTGAAAGAGAGAGATACTAAGAGATAATTGGATAGAGAGTGAGCGAGAGAAAGAAGAGAGATAGATAGATAGAGAGAGAGAGAGAGAGAGAGAGAGAGAAAGAGAGAGAGTGTTCCACAATTACTTAGCGGTTGATTCAGCACATTTCGCCAAAACTAATCTCAAATAGGAATAAAACAGTTATTTCAAGGCTTTTTGAACATATGTTATATTTGAGAGAGAGAAAGAGAGATTTAGAGAAGAGAGAGAAAGAGAGAGGGAGAGAGAAAGACAGAGGGAGATATAGGGAGATAAGGAAAAGAGAGAGAGAAATAAAAAAAAAAAAGAAAGAGACGGAAACTGAGACAGAGGCAGAGAAAACCTCAGCATATGTCTTATATTATTGGGCCTACATTTGGCCAAGCAAATCTAGAAAAGGGTTGGATCCATAAAAAATTCTTAAACTTTTATCCAGTTTAAATTAATTGAGTTGTTAGAGCTTTGCATGAGCTTCCTTTTTTTTTTTTTTATTAGTACACCAGATATTTAAACAAAAATTGAATAGAAAATGCCGTGTTTCTGTTCTTAAATTAAGAGAATAACCATGATTTTAAAAAAGACTGGTTCCTTTTTTTTTATGAATAAAAAGATTCAAACTGTAAAAATATTGGAAGATGTTACTTGTTAGTGGCATAAACATTTTAACCCAGAGGGAGTTACCAAAATATCAATGTTAGTTTTCTCTTGCCACAGTGTAACTCCGTTATCTATAAAAGAAAAAAAAAACAAAAAAAAAAAACTTTAAAAAAAAAAAAAGCTTTTTTGTTTATTGGAAGGTCGTGAATTATATTGAAAAATACAATTTTAGCAGTTTCAGGTCTATTGAATATTGAAAATCGTTTTTGAGAAAAGAATTTTTTTTATTAAAAAGCTAAAAGATATATAAAGGGTGATATGCAATGTAATAATTGAGTCACTTATTTTCTATTTTCAACGAATCAACAAAGGAAAGCTGAATTAAAAAAAACAAACAAACAAAAAAACAAACAAACAAACAAACAACCAAGTCGAAACCCGCAAAACCTACTGACTTTCTTTTGCTAATTAATTTTTTAATCTGAGAAAGAAAAAATAAATATATAAATTTGTCTTCTGGTCAAGAAAAAGAACAAATTCACTGATTAATTCTCTTGCACGCATACATCAAAGTGCTAAGTTATTAATTTTATAAAGTTAATCTATTGAAACAATTAAAGATATGATATACTGACGATCACATAAGTTAGAAATTTATAAAACAATATGATTTTCTATTGACATGGACACCTAAAGAAAACTGTTCAGCAAGAAAACGTATCTGCTCTCCATTTCTATTAAATCTTCTAAACTCATTATATAACTTCGTCCGGTCAAAAAAATCGTGTGTCCTTATATTTGATGGGTGTCATTTAAACTCTGGATCGATGAATTTATCGGTGAAGATGATCTGAGTTCATGCCTTGGCCATTGCCCATGGAGGATAGCAATGATATTTTCAATGTTTCAAAAATATACCATAATATCAATTGTAGCAAAGTGTTGCATAAACTATAAATAGCAATGAAATACAGGCGCGCCATCTTATATGGTGAAGACTTGGCTCCAATAATATATCCACTTTTTTTTCTTCATTTTTCCGATATTTTTGTACCTTCGCTTATCTTTGCTTTGCTTCACAATTTTAGTGCTCTACAATTTAGGCATATGTTACTCTTAATCTTAAGGTTTTTCGAAGGACTAATTCTTGAAGAATGAAAGTAATGCTTGTTACTATAATTGAGTGAGATTATATCGGACTTGTTGAGATGGTCTCAGTTCTCTTTCTATCTAAATGCGAATGCAGTATTACCTATCACCTATCCCTTAGATTTGGGATCCGTCGGGGCGCAGCAGAGGATCTCCTAACCACAGCTTTCCATTCCTCTCGATCTTCAGCTTTCCGTAAGGTGTTTCTCAGCTCAAGTCCTGTCCATTCTCTGGTGTTGTCTTCCCAGCGTTTCTTCTGCCTCCCTCTCCTTCTGCCTCCATTTACGGTACCCTGCATGATGGTCTTGGCAAGGCCAGATGAGCGAGTAGTGTGCCCAAACCATTTCAGTTTCCGTTGTCGAGCGATGGTCAGAAGGTCAACATGTGGTCCAATGGCATTTTCAATTCTTTGTGATATGATCTTTATATGAGATACCAAGTAGTCTTCTGTAACACCTCATTTTCATGGCTCTGATTCTTCTTTCAATATCAGCGTTCAGTGTTCACGACTCAAAGGCATAGACAAAAATTGACATGACCAAGGAACGTAGCAGTCTGATCTTAAAGCTGATAACAATGTTTTTATTGTTCTAGATGGGTTTAAGTTTGCTCAGAGCGACTGTAGTTTGGGCTATTCTGGACAGTATTTCAGGCTTTTATCGTTCGCCGGAGATTATTGAGCCTAGATATTTGAATTTTGTAACACTTTCAAGTATTTGACCGTTGACCTTTATTTCTTTCTTCGATGACTCTTTGCTGTTGGTCATTATCTTGGATTTCTCAGCACTAATCTCCATGCCAAAGTTGGATGAGGCTTTGTCCAGTTGTTCCACCAAGCTGGCCAGTTCACATTCATTTCCAGCTAGCCCATCGATGTCGTCGGCAAACCGTAGATTGGTGATAGGTCTGCCACCAATGCTAACTGTTCCGCGGTGGTTCTCCAGAGCATCAGTCATAATTCTTTCGAGGAAGATATTGAAGAGGGTTGGGGAGAGTAGGCAGCCTTGTCGCACCCAGACTGTTGTTCTGAACCAGTCTCCGATATTATTGTTACAAAAGACTGCACTTGTTGCCTTGTTGTACAAGTTCTCTATGACACTGATTAAATTGCTGTTGATATTATACTTCCTCATGGTTGACCAGAGGGCCTCATGCCAGACACTGTCAAATGCCTTTTTAAAATCTATGAAGACATGGTGAGGCTCCTGTTGGTGCTGGAGACTTTTCCATGAGTATTCTAACATTGCAAATTTCTTCAACGGTAGTGCGACCTGGTCTGAAGCCAGCTTGTTCCTCCGCAATGATCTTTTCAGCCTCAGGTTTAAGTCTATTCAAGATGACTTTTAGCACTACTTTGCTGGGATGGCTTTTTAGACTAATAGTGCGGTATTTTTGACACAGTTTCAAGTTTCCTTTTTTGGGTAGGGTGATGACCAGTGACTGGGTCCATGGTTTTGGCCACACTCCTGTCTGCAAGATTTTGTTACAGATGAGGAGTAACATGTCTACTGTCGCTTCCCCTCCAGCTTGAACCATTTCTCCTGTGATGTTGTCTATTCCTGCTGATTTTCCAGGTTTCAGGAATGAGACAGCTTCTATTATCTCGGCTCTTAAAATACTGTATCTGACATTGTTTGATGATGGAGGCACGTTCAGCGCATTTGGGTCTTTATTTGTGGCCATATGTGTCTATAGCTCAGAGAAGTATTCGGTCCATCTTTCCAGAATTTCTTTTTCCTCCGTCAGACACTTCCCTTCTTTGCTCTCAATTGTAGTTGCTATTGCTTGTTTTGTGCCTGTTAAATCCTTGACAATCTTGTAAGCTTTCTTACTATTGTTATGTTTCAGGCTGTTTTCGATATCCTCACATTGATCTTCTATCCATTTTATACTTCTTTTAACTTTTAGATTTGTCTCTCTGTATTGTTTATCACCCTCTGGCTCTTTCTTTCTCTTCTTTAAGGATCGGCGTTGGTCACATACTGCGAGTATTTCATCAGTCATCCACTTTTTCTTCTTGACACGAGGTTTGCCGAGTAGTTTTGAGGCTTCTTCTGACAGTGTCTCGTTGAAGGTCTCTGCATGGTCATCAGGTGTGAGATCATCATCGTTATCCAAGGCGAGTAAAGGTGCAAATCTTCCTCCTATATTTGCTTGGAATTTTGTAAGTATGTTTGGATCTTTCAGTTTATCAACGTCAAATTTGATTCTGATGTTTCCTCGTTTCTTGTTCTTCTTCAACCTGAGTGCAAACGTCATCATAACAAGCTCATGATCACTATCAACATCAGCGCCGGGATAGCGTCTTGTTTGAGCGATGTTTACGCTTGATTGGAATCAACACTTTATCAAGATGTAGTCTATTTGGTTGTGATACTCTCCTCCTGGGCTATGCCATGTCCATCTTCTTGAAGGCTTGTGTGGGCCGAAGGTGTTCATGATCTTAAGATCATTGTATTTCGTGAATTCAAGAAGTCTGAGCCCTCGATCGTTTGTGGCCTGATTGCAATATTGCCCGCATGTTCCTTCCCAGTCTTCCTGTGCATCCTGTCCGATCTTAGCATTCCCATCGCCTTGTACGACTATGATGTCTTTCTTCGACTGTTCATTTAGTGTTTTCTGCACTTCATTGTAGAAATCTTTGACTTCTTCATCTTCCTGGTCTGTAGTAGGAGCATAGGCTTGAATGACAGTGATGTTGAAGAGAGCAACTTTCAGTCATGATGCGTCTTGATATTGGTCAACATTCCAATATAGCATCAGCTGTGTCTTTGCAGTCGATGAACCCTACTCCATGTTCATGTTTATCTTCTCGGCCACTGTGAAATAGTTTGTGTCCGTCTGATGTCAAGGTTTCATTCTTACTTCACACAGACCTAGTATACTCCATCTGTACCTACTCATTTCATATTCAAATTGTTCTATCATCCCAGCTTCTCTCGATGTCCGCACATTCCACGTACCAATTACGATCTTGTTTCTGGCACGGATGGTCCTGTTGGATCCGCCAGTAGCATAGTGTCCCCCTAATGCAGTATCAGGTGGCACTAATGTTAGCGTGCCCGCCCTTATATCTGCAGCGCATTCCTTTAATAGTTCAAGTTCCCTTAGAGGCCTTCAATCCACAAAATCTGATGTCTACTAATTGATGCATTTAACAAAATACACTATTTAGCATGATAAATTGGATTGTCTGCACTATATATATCCAAGTTAACTAACAGAAGTTGAAGTGATAATTATTTTCATGCGTATTATAATTTATGCTTAAAAAGGATACACTTTTAATACCTGAAAAGATGAAGACTAAACGTATTCGTGTGTCGTTGGATTGGAAAAAAAAATAATTCTTGTAAAATCCCATGTATATCTATATCTATATCTATCTCTATCTACCTACCTTATGGTCTGGAGTGTGTGGTCTGGAAAATATTAATGTTTACGATTTTTTAAAAAAGAAATTCAGCACTGCGATAGTAAAGTAGCTAGTAGTAGTAGTAGTAGTAGTAGTAGTAGTAGTAGTAGTAGTAGTAGTAGTAGTAGTAGTAGTAGTAGTAGTAGTAGCAATAATATCAGCAGCAGCAGCAGCAACAGCAGCAGCAGCAGCAGCAGTAGCAGCAGCAGTAGTAGAAGTAGTAGTAGTAGTAGTAGTAGTAGTAGTAGTAGTAGTAGTAGTAGTAGTAGTAGTAGTAG
>BLXT01001414.1:511033-524532 GCA_019648995.1 Plakobranchus ocellatus
GAGACAATGGGGTCCGGTGGCACAGTGGCTAGCGATCCGCTCTGAGATCTGCAGTGTAATTTCTGTCGCGGGTTCCAGCCCCGTCACCGGCTTACTGACCTGACGGAGGGCCTGAAAGCCTGAGATCGCCTTGTTGTGGACTGACTATATAAAAAAATTAAACTTGTTTTGTTTATTGTTTTTTCTGTGTCCTTAGCCAACAAAACTTGTGCACGAAAAAAAATACAATAAAGCAATAGGTGAATGAAAACTGAGAATATTTTTTGACATATATATATATTTGTTTTTTGTTTTTACATTTTTACATGATTAACTGTTTGAAAATGTGCATGCTTTCTTCAAATTCTTGTTTTTTTGTTTTATAGGGAGATTTTGCTACTTTATATTCATTATTATTTTGCTTATTATTTTGTTCTTAAATCTTGAACATTCACTGCAATAAAAAATGGATTCCCTTATATTTTCGATCCTCACTTATTATTTCGATTTATCATTATTAATTTTGTCCTTCTTATCTTCATCATCAAAATCATCTCAACACAAGTTGTATTTTCTTCTTCCTCCTACTCCTCATGGTCTTTTCCTTCTGCAGTCCCAGCATCGTCATTTTTTTATTTTTTTTTTATTTTTATCATACTCCCTCCACCCTGAGATTCGCAGGGACCCTTCTATCGCGGGTTCGAGTCCCGCCATCTAGGTCCTGGCCTGACGGAGGGCCTTAAAGCCTGAGATCACCTTGTTGTGGACTGGTTATATAAAAAAACCAAACCATACTTTTACATCCCATTCATCAGAATCATTATCATTATATTTATCACCATAGTCATCACCGCAGTGATCATGTTGTTATCGCTAGTACAACATTGTTTAATTTGAGATTGTAGTTATTACCGTTATAATCATTATCATTGTGATTTTTTAGTCACATATAATAATCTTAAAACATTTTTGCAACAAAATCATCATCATCATCATCATCCTCACCATCATCATCATCAGCAGCAGCAGTTGCACCAAGAGCAGTTATAGCAGCAGCTGCATTAGAGCATCAACATCTTTATCATTATCATAAGTATCAAAACAAGCTCAAAACATCACACATTTACCACAAACAAATAGTAATAAATTACAAAGCTGATTGTGATAAGCTTTACACACAATTCTGTTTAACGTTGATATTACTCTAAATAATGGCATCAATAGATGGCAAAACAGTTTCGTAAATTTGTGTTGGACTACGCATACCATAGTTATATCTAGAGAAGAACAGCACTGAAAAAAAAATGATAACATTAACTTGTTATCTTTTTTTTTTTTTCGTTTCACAGGCAAATATTCCTTAAAAAAACCAAATTGAAGACAAACATGTATGCCGACAGGATAACTCAGACAGACAAAAAAAAATGTAAATCTTATTAGCTAAACGTACTCAACAATCGTTTGTTTAATAATAAAGGAGAGAAGAAACTTGTTGAAGGTTTCATCGCTCTCACTTCAAAAAAGTTTTAAATTGCATCTCTTCATTAGATGAAATGTCCATCATTTGGCACCTAAAAATAGACATTTCATGGAGACTAAGATAAAAACAGACTGTATATTTTTGTTAAACAGACCTATAGCAGATAAACGCTTCAGCCACTAATAAAACATTGCAGGTAAAACAGCAGTAGGTAAATGATTATGATAGGCCACTGCATAATAATGAGAAAAAAGTCAGGGCAAGTATGTAAATTGGCAGTACCAGATTGCCAGACACATTGTATAATTATCATGCTACTTGGAAGATGGCTAAGGTGGAAAAAGTAGAAGATGCCTAAGGTGGAAAAGCATTATACACCAAAATAAAAAATCTAATTTAAACAAAACTTCCATTTGATTTTATTATTTCCAATCGTGTGTGTTTTCACTTTTCAGAGCTTGCAAGTTCTCTTCCAATAATCTATACATTTTCTTTAGAAGGACGTGAGTTTCTGTCCATCGCAAGCTCATAGAGGTAGATGTAAAGCTAGATCTTTAATTCTACAGTATAAAATATTTGTTGGGTAAATGGCTGAAAATCAGGTATGATGCTTATAAATATTAAAACAAAAAAAAAAAGTTATATGAATACAAGATACCACCAATGTGATACTTTTCAATATTTTTTTTCCTGAATTTTGATTAATGTTTAAAGTCAGCTCACACACACACACACACACACAAAATAATGATAAATAAATAAACAAAAAAAAATGCGGACTACAATAAACGACTTAAAGTGTCTGGTAGCCGTTGTGGTCTACTTTGAAAACCCTACAAAATCGTCGAAAAGAAAATGGAATACGCTATTACTTATGTAGATAAAACGAAACGAAATAAATCGAAACATCACACAAACTGTCGTGTCAGTAAATACGCTTCTCTCTGTGATAAGGTTCAATCAGGCTCAATATCTCATCCCAGCAGAGCTATATATATATTTTTTTTTTTTTGAACATGATTGCTCATATTTTAATCTGCTCTAAATCTGGGAGCTAAATGATGAAGGCTTAACCAATTTGATAATCAAACATTGAGGAACAGTTCATCTGAAGAAACGTTTTCTATAGTTTCATAAGTTGAAAATAGTAAGAGGCAACAAGAAGGCAAAGAGTTTATTCTCTTCATACCCTGCCCAAAATCCTTCAAATACTGAGAAGAATGGGAGATAATGTACAAGACCTAACAAACTATTGCCAGCCAGGCAGCTTCAAGTTAGCTGCTAAATGTATTGAAACACTAGCACGATGTTCTGAAGATAAATTAACACTTTATTCCAATTATCTTACTGTTCCACTAGTCTTCCAGAAAAGAGGTTCGGTTTAGTTTTTGTGCATCAAGCCCGTCCAAAATTAACTTATCTCAGGCTTTGATGCCCTCGCTCGACTGTGTGCAACAGAATGGTTCCTATATACCCAAGGGCAGGTTGTTTAGCATAATGCCACTAAACTCCCCCTCCGCCCCCACCCAACTCCAGTTTATAGCAGGATACAGACAACATGCCGTGGTCTGAGTTTTATTTGATATCAAATATTTCCCAAACTGTAGAACTTTTTTTTTATCCAAGGACTGATCTATCTCTACGCCCAGCATCAGTTTGGCTACAAGCTCGAAAATAGCAGGGAGTCAAAATGCAGTCGGACACCACAGACGATTATACTTTTCCTTAAACATAAGGTATTATGTAAAAGCACAAACGGGAAAAAATGCATACAAGAACTAGTTTCCATTTTGCAACACGAAGCCATCGATTAGGCAAAAGCAAAAAAAAAATCCCTTGATTATAGAGCTACTTGTTCATGATTACATTCTCTCCTCTTCCACCCATTATAATAGCCGATGCTCTTCTAGAGAAACATACAAAACAATATAATAATTTGAAGATGCCATTACAGGTTGTGACCTTCAATGTGTGGATGAAATTCTATCCAAAGGCCAAGCACCAATAGCGCGGACTAGAATGATGTGATAGCACTGCTTGGATTCCACCAGGCTCACACTAGATTTAACTTCTGGAGATAAAAAAACAACGAGCATGTACTGCAAAACTATTGTGGATTGGCCAAAGAACATAATCCGCATCTCATCTAGAGAGAGTGAAAGAGCCAGAACACCACAGAGAGAGAGGAGAAAGAAATCAGAGGGACTGAGAGACGCACAGAAATATATAAAGAGGGAGATAAAGAGAGAGAGAGAGTTGAGTTTTTTGAGTTTTTTGTATATAACCAGTCCACAACAAGGTGATCTCAGGCTTTCAGGCCCTCCGTCAGGCCAGGGCGCCAGTAGCGGGGCTCGAACCCGCGACAGAAGGGTCCCTGCAGATCTCAGGGCGGACTCGCAAGCCACTGTGCTACCGACGCCCAAGAGAGAGAGAGAGAGAGAGAGAGAGAGAGAGAGAGAGAGAGAGAGAGAGAGAGGAGAGAAAGAGGGGGAGGGAGGGCAGGAGAAAGAGGGTAGGGAGAGATCTAATCTAATAGTAGAAATCTGTACTTGGTGCAGAAGTAACTTTATACACTTTTAAGTAATTCAGATGAATAAAAAAAAAAAAAGAAAAGTAACTGTTTCTTTTCTTCTTTTTTTTTTTTTTTGCAACCGAAATCGGTTGTAATTATGCTTTATAGTAGATGCGTTTAAAAAGATAAATGCCAAATCTTGCTACATATCAAATACTTTTATGCTGAAAGATCAGAATAACGTAACTATGGTCAAGCTACATTATTTAAATAACACCAAAAGTGTAAGCCTAAAATCACAGTTAAAATCAAAGATGATTAAGGGAGAAATGGCAGAAATGAGTCAACTACGCAGCAAGCAGTGCAAACTAAATAACAGCATCAATCTTTTCCGCATTCCAAATGATTTTTTTTCTTAAATTGACAAGGAAAATGGGTTAAATAAGAGACGGAGTAATGTGAGCGGATATAGGCGATTAAAGAACACGATTCTATACATTTTTGTTATTGGAAAAGTCCAGAGTGAACTGCTTGTCTGTTGTTTCGGTAAAATTAAGGTCTGCGTTAAGGCTGTCGTTTGTATCATTTCTGTAGAGTTTCTAGCTCTAAGCATTCACCAGACAACAGAATAAATTTAATTAAAATTCAAGGTTCACTAAAGCTAAAAAAATATTATTTATTCGCAGTCAAGTTAACTCTCGATCTATGCAGGACTATTGGCTATCTTTTAACAAATCTTGCAGCCGTCTCATCATAGGGAATTTACGAATTTCCGCCCGCCTGTCCAGCGCCGAGTCCCAAAAGGAGACAAACAAGCTCAGCATTACCTCTGCATAAATTACCGCTAGTGCCGTGAAGCGCTTGGCAAAATTTGCACCTCCTGCCTGCCACTCCTGCAATCAGTTCCAACAGTTCTGATGACAAGCCCCAAGTCCCGAAGATAAACAAACAAATCTGTGAGGCACGCAGTGAATTCATTATTACATTTCACTTGGCCGACCTTATTTTTTCCGAACGCTCGGATAAATAAATGAAGTTCGGCATTATTTTCCCGAAAGGTTTTTTTTATAAAGAGAGAGAGAGAGAGAGAGAGAGAGAGAGAGAGAGAGAGAGAGAGAGAGTTAAGTAACACCATCATACTCGTACTCATACTCAGCTGACGAAGTTAGATATAGAAACACTGGTCCCTTAGAAGTGCCATTGCGTTTGGGAAAATAATGACTGGACCTATTTTCCCGAGTGTAGTCACTTCGTTTCACTTTCATCAGAAGAGAAGGTTTATTTTAAGCTTTACCGGCGTGGCGGCGCCCTCGATTGGCCTAATTAGTAACCTAAACCTAATAAGTCCTCTGTGTGGGTCAGAGCTGTCGACAGCTGACCTTCATCTCTTGGGATGACTTTTCTTGAGGCCTCATTTATTATCGGTTTTATCCTTATTTGCAGCAGCAAAATCAAATATACCCAACACAGCTATAAAAAGAGTAAAAAAAAAATGGAAGCAGCAGCACTGATAGTGTTGCACTGACAAAACAGGAGACGGTATGGATGCATGAAATCTATCAAAGAAGGGTTTTTGGTTTGGATTTTGTGTATGGCCAGTCAGGAAAAGGTCATGTCAGGGCTTTCTGGCCAGGTTGCCGCTGGCGGGGCGCAAATCTACGACAGAGAGATTCCGGCAAATCTCACGGCGGATTCGCTATCCACTGTGCCACCAAAGTCCCGTCAAGAAGGAAACTTTCGGAGAATTTTATCACGTGTGATTAATGAGGTATTGGATGATGAAGAAAAGTGCCTGGCATACATACGGATAAAGCCTCTAACATTCGCAACATTGCTGCAAAAAAGATCTCTCCACACAACAGTCATACTATGTTCTCCACACATAGAAAAAAAAATTCTTCGCCCAAAGAGCGGCTAATAGTCACGTTTGGGTAAATGTAATGCTCAAAGCTAAAATGTACACCTGCCTCATTATATGCAGGTATGAAGGAAGCAAAATGAGCTGTCAGCCGTCTAATGATGGCAGAGATTGTGCACCGTTGTTACATCAAACTTACTTTAGCCACTCCAAATGCCAAGTTCTTAAGCCCAAGGCTTTCACTTTCCGTTTCAAAATAGCTAGCTCATTAGTATCATGAGAGGTTGGAGACACATTCTCATGAAACGTAAGACATTCTGCCAATTGAGGCTAGTTTTTCACCAAAGCATGACTATGTTGGTCCTCTAAATGACTTGCAAAATAGTAAAGCACTTAAACGGATGCAGAAAAACGATTTGTTACGTTTTTCATGAAAAATAGTTCAAAGAATAACATTATTGAATCGTATATTAGGCACGTGTTTGCTTAAATTATTAAGAAATCTCGTCCATAAAAGAGCGGAAAGCGATAAAAACTCCATCAGGTTTTCAATACTCATTGATTGCAATTTCTGCTTTGTTGTTGCTTCATTTTATACTGAAAACTTTGCTTTTGATGAAAGATACACTCCCAGTGATTGTTATCGTCTTCCGACGTGTCTATTGCCTATCGTTTTCAAAAAGGGTAAGAAAATATGCGCTATTTTTCTTAAAAAAAAATAGAAAGAGGCTTTGCTGAGATCGAAACTACCTCGCTCATTTAAGCTGTGGCTCTCCATTTTACTTATTTTACCCTCACTCTATCGATTTTTGAATGGAGGTTTAGTTATCTTATGCTGTTTTCGAAGCTTGAGGCGATTAAAAATAAGTCTTGTTACTATTTTTAGGCTACTTTATATAAAAAAAATTGCCGATTTTTCCTTATAAGTTACTTTCAAAGCTAGAAAATACTTTCATATATACCGAAAAAAAAGCCTTGATGTGTTACTTGCATTATTGAATCGTGATGAAAGCAAGTCATTGCTCGGACTCTACGGAAGCTCATCAATAAAACAGAGGAAAGCGATAAAACCTTCAGCATCGTGTTGGAGCGACACGGTTTTTGATGCCTATTTCCTTCACTGATTGCTTCCTGCTCACTTAAATTTGTCAAGGACCATTCCTAATCGATGAAAAGCATATTCTCATTGTACTACATTGTCATATAAAGTGTCCAATGCCTGTCATTTTGAAAAGAATTACTAAAACAAGAACATGCTGTGTTACAATCAAAATAAATGGCTGCTCTAACCTGTGGCTGTCCAATTAACTTGCCTACGAAACTTATTTTAAATGAAAAATTAGCCTTTTCACTTTGGTTTCGAGGCATAAGCAGGTCAAATGTAAGGCTTGCTACCAATATTAAACTGTTTTTGAAGCAAAACAAAACAAAACTCCACAAAAATGGCGATTTTCGTCAGTGTTAAAGACTTCCAAGTTAAAAAAAAAATAAGGGCGTGATATTAACAGACAAAAGCCTTGATGTTTTGTTCATTTAAAACAGTAAAAAAATATTATTATTGAATCGTATTTAAGCCACGGGTGTAGAGTTGATTGGGAATCATACTAGCTTTTTTAAGAAATGGTAGCCATCTCCTCTTGGATGACCAAGATCCTATTCGGTTCCCAACAGTTTACCTAGCTCACATATGGTCCCGTTTGTCTGCTTGTGTACGCCAGCGCCACACCCTGGGCAACGGCTTTGACTAGTCGGCTAAACTATGTGAGTGGTTTCTTTTCTAAAGAATGTCTTTCTTCAGCAGTACACGCATCATTCAGCAATTTAGGCAGAAGAGCGAAATTTTATGGTCAATGGCTATAAAGGAGTGTAACGGCTTTGTATCAGGCTAAGGGTGCACCCAAAACAAAAAAAAAGTAATCAATCAGACCTGTCCGGAAAGTAATGGCAACCTACCAGGACGTACGTTGCCAACTAACCCAAACATGATAATTATAGATACAAAAAAAAAAAGCCTCACACAGTTGAGAACCCCAGAGCTGCTAAGGCCGAACATTAGTCTGGGGAGGGAGTTCTCCAAAAAAAAAAGGAGCATGGGCATGACGAAGCCAGCTTAAATCCTTTTGGGAGGCTAACATCGGACAAGAAAGGTCGGAATTGTTTAGGAATCTTACAAGATGAGTAAAGGAAACAAGGAAAAAAGAAAGAAGAGGACAACAACCATGGGAACATGGTATGCCACGACGCTAAAAGAAAGCGGAAAACTCCACTATTTGACCAGAGAATTGAGCCACCAAAAATTGACCATTGCAGGACCATGTGAGATTAGATGATAAGAAAGCAGTTACTTCACATCAGATGACCATCTCATCATATATAGAGGCAGAACAAGAGGACTACCTGGAGTGGCTGTAATATTGGATAAACAAAAATTAAAGAGTCTCATTATCTATCGTGCAACATTGAAAAGACTTTTCACCATGCATCTTGACACAAAACTAGTCAATACATCTTTCATACAAGTCAATGTACCTACAATGAATCATAGTGAGTAGGATTTAGACAGTTTTATGAACAATTACAAACATCGGTAGACTCTATCAAGAGGACAAATCTCATAAGCTCAATAGGTGGCTTCAATGTCAAGGTCATGAAAGGCGGTTCTAACCACCAGGGACTCGGCCTTCATAGCTTAGAAAAAGAAACTCAAGTGGAGGACAATAATTTACTTACTTTCTCAGAAGCGAATCAAATTAATGATGATCCTCGAACATTGCTTGAGTGTGGCCAGTGTAGAAAATAAACATGGATCTCCATTGATTGCATTGATTGCATACTGGTCATTAAGAACTGATTTTTTAGCTTTTTCAATTGCAACACAAAACCGGGTGCTGCCTGATACTGACTGCATACTCCTGCCTGCGAAAATGAAATTATTGGGGGATTTAGAAAGAGGAGAACAGGAAGCTCACTCAAACGGTATCATCTAGAGAAAGTACAGAAACCAAATGTGAAATGAAGATATCTTATAGAAACTGAGAACGAATTGAAAGCCATACGGGCAGCGCAAGTAGAAAAAAAAAGTAACGAGAAGAGGGTAAAAAAAAAAAACCAGATTAGCTATGGTTACACTACTTGAACGAAGTATAGAAACAAGCAGCAGAAGCAGCTTGGAACACCATAAACAACGAAAGAAAGCAAAACCATGTATAAGTAAAAAAGATAAAACAACTTGACAATAAAAATGCCAGGCAAAAACAAGACCAACAAAGACTAGTACCTGAAGTAAAAAGGCAAGCAAATGAGGACATAAGAGGAGGGCAAGCTGCAGAATGTTGCAAAGTACAGAAATTTGATAAAAAAACAACCAACCGATCTAAGGGACTCTTCAATCTAATTAACCTTGCGATACTGGAGAAATAATGTCTGGAAGGAGAGAATTATTATGGTGAAAACATTTTGACCCTTATCCAGTTAACTGTAACATAACAGGAGAAATAAAAACAAAAGTACCAGAACATGTGATGACTGAAGTAGAAGTCGAATTTAAAGAAAAGCTAAGAACGGAAAATCACAAGGTGTGGATAATTTACCTGCACAGTTATTAACGCGAGCGGCCCTTTTGCTCTTAAAAGTAATTCACTTATTATGTCGCAAGATATGGAATGCCTGCAAATGGCCAGCCGAATAGAAAGAACAACAAAGCATGGTATCCTAAAGAATGCAGCAATCACAGAATGATTGCACTTTATTAGCAAATATAATCTTCCTTTACATCATATTAGAAAGAATAAATGCAAACGTGGACAATCAATTTGTACATAATCAGGCTGGGTCTATGCAGGCCTACACCATTGTATAGATTAAAGAAAAGTTTTCGGTAAATTGGAAAAGGGGTCAGGCAAGAATGCACTCTTCCACCTCACCTTTTCAACACATACGCAGAGCAACTTACGAGAGATATTGACAGAGATAAAGTTAACATACAATTTAGTGGAAGGAACATCTCAAGCTTATAATATGCAAAAGTCACTGCAAATGTCACTGCATAATGTGCAAATGACCACAATTCTGTGTCCAGAAAAATCATTACAAGCTTATAACCATAAACAAGGGAGACATATAATGTATGGGCCTGTTCAGATTATCTGTTCAGGATCTTTAAAAAGAAATAACGGTGACTGCTTCACAAATATTACCTGCATTATCACAATGGAAAAGAAAAGAATGAACGAAGTAAATAATATTTGGAGATATAAAAATGTCGGGACACAATTGAAAATCAAGCTTCTAGTCTGGACAGTGATGACATGACATGTGGCGCTAAAGGATGTACAATCTGCAAAAGAGACACAAATGGAGATATAAAAATGTGTGGAAATAAGGTGCTTTGGACCTTTCTTACGAAAAATTTGGAAGGAAAAAAAACTGACGAAGCATCCTCAATCAACCTGACATATCACAACAAATCTTGGGCAAGGTACAGAAAAGAACATATATCTCCTTGAACATGCTTGTACAGAAAAATGCTCACTTATGAAAGATGTATACAGGGAAAACCGGAGGGCAAAAGAGGCAGACGAAGACCAAAGCAAGATTTCTTTTTTTTGATAACATCAAGAATTGGACAGGGAGGAACTGTAACCAGATCTTCACCACCATAGGAAGGAGACAGGATTGGATAGAGCTTACCAAAGGGGAAAAGAGAGCAACAAATGATCGCTAAAACGATGCTGGATACTGAAAGAAAGGAAGAAAGAAAGAAAGAAGATGTAAGGCAAGGGTTTGCTTAGATTATTGCGAGTGTGGGTTTGTAAAACAGAGGAAATCGTTAAAAAAGGCCCCATCGTGATCAAGCGACAGCGTTTTCAGCATGTATGTCTTGCTCTTATTGCATCTTCCTAAATTGATGTTGTCAAATAAAATAAAAAAAAATTAATTCTATGAAAAGCATATTCTTAACCCTATTCTGATCCCAACTTTCATATTCATATTTCTCTCCGAAGGGGTGCAGGCAAACCCCATGACTTGAGTAAAGAGAGCACCATATTATGCTGTTTTGTTCTCAAGGGGTGTAAGCGCATTTTATTCATTCAAAGTTTTAGACAAAGACAATGGATTATTTTCACAAGTGTCAAAAGACAGGTCAAAAATGTCAAAGATGTTATCAGTATTGTGTCCATTGTTTTGCTGTGTTTACCCCTGTTATTCTTTCCACATGGAGAGAATGAGCACATAAGGTACCACTTGGGTGAAAACAGACGTTACGGAACTCATGGCGTTGATTGGATTACTTTATCATCTAGATACTAGGAAGCAGAATTTGGTGTCAGTTGACAAAATTTGGTCTGGTATAGCATGCGATCCTGTTGCAAAGGCTACAACGACAAAGAAAAGATTTGTTGCACCTTGTAATGCTCTGAGATTTGATGATAAAACTACACGAACTGCATGTAGGGCTAAAGGATATTTTCTGTCTCATTCGAGAAATTTTTTACTCAGTAAACAGCAAACAATGCCAATATTTTATTGAGGCATGAACATGACTATCGATGAACAACTGATTCAGTGGAAAGGAAGAGTGAAGTTTTTGCAATATCTACTAAGTAAACCCAACAAATACGAAATAAAACTGTTTTGGATTTGTGAATCAAAGGCAGGCTACCTAGGAAAGTATGGGGACAGAAAAACAAATTTAGGAAGGGAAACAGTCAAAGAATTGGCTCTACCTTACAGAAAGTCTGGGAGAAACGTAACTTTTGATAACTTTTTTTCAGATAAAGAAATGACTCTCTGACTTGCCCAGCAAGGTCTGATTGGGGTTGGCACAGTAAGACGAGATAAAAGATTTTTGCCGTAAAGTTTTAAAAGGGGAAAAGATCTAAAGAAAACAGAGTCTAGTTTTGCTTTCAATGAAGCAATGACACTATTGAGTTACAAGTTAAATCACAAAAAAGAACGCAATCGTGCTAAGCGGTATGCATGACAACAACGATGTGGATGAATCAAGCCCAAAGCCAAAACCAGAAGCGGTCAAATACTGCAATAAAACTAAGGACACAGTAGACACTTTAGACCATATGCGTTACAGTATATCAACTATAAGAAAAACCAGGCGTTGGCCCATGCTCATATTTTACAATCTCCTGGACACCGTAGCAATTGCTGCTTTTGTTTCATACAAAGAAATTTTCCAAGATGGCAAGTTAGTCATAAACTAAGAACAAAAGATTAGACTTTCAAGAGTGTTTTGCAAAGGATTTGATCATGGATCACTTCCAGAGACGAGTAGCCTGTCTGAAAAAGCCCAATGAAATCCTTGAATCAGCCATCCAACATGTCGGTCTCGAATGGAAGATAGCTCGTCCTACTGCTTCTGACCGAATCCATATGCAATTATCAGCTACAACTGATCGTGATGGAAATGCCCAAAAAAAAGGAAATGAATTCAAGGTAGATGTTTTGAGTGTCCGCGTAAAAAAGACAGAAAAGTGAGAACTAAATGCTTAGGCTACTCAAGATTTATTCACCATGAATATAGCAGCACCATTTGCAGGGACTGCAAGTAAAATAATTATCTTTGTCCATACATAAGCCTCAATTTGTATTGTTTTCTTGGTTTTTAAAGAAGGCATCACACATTCGAACGTATTTCTTATGTTTGTGTTCAGAAAATTCCTATCAGTTTTTGCACTTTTGTAAGGACAGCACATATAATGATAAATTAACATCTATCTCCATGCATAAGCCTATGCATCTAATAATTTTGTAAATTCAATTCATCAATGTGTGTAATTTTCTTCATTTTAAAAGAGCGTATAAATCTTTTCGGCATATTTTTCTTTCATTTTTATGAAATTCTATTCAATTTTGCTTGTTATCAAAATAGATGAAAATTTCTTAACAAAAAAAAAAAAATTAAATATACTAGTATTGCTATCATTTGCTGTTTCTTTTTTGTGCTCTAAAGATATATTATGAGTACGTATAATGAAATGTATGAAGATTGCCACTAACATTACATGTTTTTTTTTACTACAAAAGTTTATGGGGTGGAGAAAGGCCCCATCAGGAAAAAATAAGAAGTGGAAACTTTGAGGTAAAAAATCAGATTTTCTTATTATTCAAAATTAAAAACAATCCTATCATCTTATCATATACTACTCAAAGAACGATTAGCTGAAATTTCAGTAAATCATGTCCAAAAAAAAAGGAAGTTATTAAAAAAAATTACATGGATGGGGTGTAAAAACACCCCATCGATCAGAATAGGGTTAATGTCTATATCATCTTCCAAAGTGTCTAAGGCAAAATAATATAAATATGCTTGTCTTATCTGTTACTGCTCTCTCTCTCTCTCTCTCTCTCTCTCTCTCTCTCTCTCTCTCTCTCTCTCTCTCTCTCTCTCTCTCTCTCTTTTAATCCTTTACCAAATGCACACAAAAAAGACTTTTGATTTATTGACTGGTTTTGGATTCCATTTTATAAAAATCAATCTATCTTCAAGCCTGATTGTCAAGATCTAGAATCGAACTACAAGAAGTTTGCACTCTCAAAAATGGATTTGATTGAAGAAATCATTATTTAGGCAGGTTTTTCATATGTCTTGACAAAGAATAAAATAGAGGTAATGGCGTGATTAATGCCAAACTGCATCTTTTATTTGGTTTGTG
>BLXT01001414.1:618412-632740 GCA_019648995.1 Plakobranchus ocellatus
AAAAAAAAAAAGCAAAGAAAAAAGAAAAAAAAATGTTTTCATTTTTAACTTTTCAACATTGATTATTCGTCAAATAATGTTTTAATAATCAATTCCAACGTTTGTATAACAGGAATACCGTATATAGCGATTTTGTATTTTGTTGTTCTTTTCTTCCAGATAAAATTTAGATTCATTGAATCAGATCTTGACAGCCGAGTACTGACTATTTTTAGAAGCAGCCTTTGGACTTCATTCTGTACCTCTAAAAATACGCAGCGGATTCTGCTTATGACACTAACAAAGATGATATGCGTACTGTTTTTAAAAAATTTTCTTTCAATGACAGTTTCCATTCATTATTTTTTTTTCGCAATGCAGAGAATATTTCACTATGATGTCTATGTTTTTGTCTTATTTTTTTCCTTTTTTTTTCTTAAAGTTTAATTACACTCAATGTCTTACATGCCGAGATAGCCTGACAAAGCCCGACCTGAGGTGTTTGACCTTTACACTGAAATAGCATGAGAGCGTGAAAGAAAAAAAAAAGACAAAGACTGGATACTGCCAGTAAAACGCATTGGATATGTAAAAAAAATATTGAGCTTTATATAAAATATTGATATTTTTCATATTTTGACATGTACCTAAGGACCACAGTATATTTACTTTGTAGAATATATTTCATTTTCAGCAATTGTTGCATTATATGTCCGCATACCTTTGATGGATATGACAAAAATCAGCTGGTAATAAACACCTCCTGCTTACATTTATTTACTGCTTGCTGAATATTTTCCCAGAAAAACGACCTAATTCTTAGTTTGTTGTATGGTCATCTATCTTTATTTAAAATTGCACTCCAATATTATTGGTTTAGAAGCATAAGCAACCAATCATTTTTAATCATTCAATCTTTTTTCTCCTTAACCTTTGAAAGTCTTATATTTGTTACAAATTAAAACTTATCGAAACTTTACATTTCAAAATTCCATTCTTCAGGTGATGGCTTAATGGTGCGGGATCTTGCCGAAAATCGGAATGCAAATTCAAGGCTTATGAAATCCGCCTATTTCGGCAAGAACCAATTAACGCTCCACCTACCCGTCACAGTGTCTGTCTATAGGATTTGTGACAGTGCCAATCTCTAATGATGTTATCAGCAATGAGATGATTGATGAATGCTTCACTGGGAAGTAAATAGTTGATCAATTCATTAGACCAAGCAAAGGAGAGGCTGGTGAAGATAATGTGTTTTGAGCCAAGCAATTGCAAGAACTGCACGGCATGAACCTTTGCTTTTCGGAATGCAAAGAATCTTTATTCTTGGGCTGCTTCAGGACTCTCCAAGCCAGATCTCCTGAAGCTGCAACAATCAGATTTTGTTCCGCAGGCTGCCGATGTAATCAAATACAAAATTCCATAAAGTGAAAAATTACCAAACCAATAGAGATTGCCAATGGCAGTTCCACCAAATCCAGAAAGTAGAAAAATTGCCTTTGCATCTTCACAGTCCCGGTAAGACAGCGTCACAGAAAGCCTGATACCATTGTGTGGTAGTAATAAACAGATCATATCGTACGCATCAAACATCTATGCGATTACTGTGAAATCCATTTTAGTCGGAGCTTTCATATGTCGATCTTCTTTTCAGTAACACGTTTTAGAATTAGTAAAGGAATATGGAGATAAAGGTATATGTGTAAAATACAGTGAAATATTTTTAGTCAAAACTTTCATAAGCCGATCTTCTTTCCAGTAACAAGCATTGAAATCGGCAAATAAATGGGTGGATTAGCCAATGAAGCTTTCAATTCCCCAATGATACCGACGTATTAGTTGTCTCACAGCTTAATAATTTTTCTTTAATACTCATTTTAAGTTAAGGACTTTCTACCTCTTAACTTTCTAGCTCCGTGTGGGTTAACATCTTTCTGTGCTATGGTTAGTGAACAATAGCAGCAAACACGCGAGTTGATTACAGAAATAATCCCCACAGTTCACTACTTATAAAATTATTCGGCACGAGGTTTGAATAACAACACAGAAATCGTTTGAATTAGGTTTTTGTTAAAACGTTATTGTCATGACAAACAACTTTGAATCGTTACAATGAAATGTATGTAATTCTTCCTCCTCAAGTGCCTTGCTCATAAGCGTTGGCGATCATGTCCCTCCAGAAATCCCTATCTTTAACGGCGGTCAGTGTCTCTGTCACTTTTCCTGGTCTAATCCATGTGGCCAGTCCATCCGTTATCTTCTCCCTTTGTCTTCCTCTGCTTCTTTTTCCTTCCAATTTTCCTTCGTTGTTACCAAAATGTTCGTTTTTCTCTTCTCATCACGTGGCCCAGAAAGATGGCTTGACGTTTTCATATAGTTCTGACCAGTGATCATCTTCCATTAGCTTCATTCAGAACTCTCTCATTTGCATTCTTTTCGGTCCAACCCAATGATCATGTTATTCAGGCTACTTTTTTATCTGTCAGTTTTCCAAGTGGATCACCAATCTCAGGCGGACCGAGCTTCACCTAAATATGTGCAAAGGAAAAAGGTGTGTTCTATTTTCAACATCATGCTTACAACAATCCAAATATTTCTCCATGCTCCTTGCTACCGATTGCTGCACCAACAATTGTGAATGGTCCTAATCCACAAAAAACGACATGCCTGCTCTAGGCTTGCCTCCTTAAAAAAGTGTTTCGGCAGGTTTTTCCATTTAGATTATTACATCTTGTATTGTAATGCCAGTTTTCGACCCATGAAAAATGCAAACAGATGTATTGTAAAATAGTTTTAGTACAAAATCAAAAGGTGATCACTTTTCTATCGTCATTTTCAGCAAATCGTTCAGGCCAGAGAGCGAGAAATTCATCTATGAGGGTTTAATAAACTTAAACTGGAATAGAAATTTAAGGGTTTCATTTTTTAATACAAATAGGAATTATGGGAAAATGGTGTAATTTTTAGACAGCTGCAAAAGTAATGAAACGTGCGAACATTGTTTTGTCTGAAAAAACTTATGAAAAAGTTTGTCTGTAAATAACCATAACATAATTCTTTTAGGAGAGTAAAAGGTGTGCCCTTTAATTTCCACAAGAAAACCAATTGTCTTTTCCGTGTTTTTTTTTTAAGCAATGCTTTTGCTGAGCAACATATTATATAACCACTGCAGTAATTTGAAATTGCATATTTTACTTGCTTTTTAAAACTTTTTGTTCAATATAAAAGCAAAGAGGAGGAGAGAGTCTGACGAGAATTACCGCAGGAGAAAACGATGTGACACTGAACCGCGACCTTCTCGCGCTTTCAAGTCTTCACAAAGTCTGTCACATGAAAGCAGATGAGTAAAACCATATGAACGTATCCTGAAACAGCTTGCTAGTGGAAGAGACAGGTTGCATTGCAATGTCTGCACAGTTTTCCACTATTTTATTTCGACTTGCGCTGTGAGACTCTGGCATAAGTTAAGTCTCTTTTTTAGTTCATTTTCGGCTTATGCCGTTATGGCAAAAAAATGTCATAAAAACTGGTGATTATTTCTTCTCACATACAGATAAACTAAATGTTGGCGTTTCTGTAATAGCTCTGTTCACACTTATTCACCTATTCAGCACACAGTTGTTTGTTAACAGCTTCTTTTCAGATCTTTTTTTCAAGTTTCAGACTATCGAGTATAAACAGAAATGGAATTTCTATTCCAGTCGCGAAAACGATGTGTGTTTCCCATTTAAGAGACCACATTTTTTTATTGTCTACTTTCTAATTAATAACTTAATGCTTAATTTATATAACTAAATACAAAATTAGGGCTCCGACAACTGGAAGATATTCTGCAGACTGCTAAAAAACCTCAGGAAGACAATGTGTTCGTAGTTGAAAGAAAAAAAAAATCTGCTAAGGTCAAATTGCCATTAAAAAAAAAAAACCAAAAAAACATGACCCTAACTTTTTTTAAGTAAAAGAGCTGAAGATGTGTTTAAAGCACTAGATAATCATTGACCAAACGAGAATTGTATGTATCAACGTTCATCATCCAATTGATATGTATGAAGGAGCTGAATGACTAATGGCATCACTCTCTCAGGAATAGCACACTAGTGTGTCTTGACCATTAGGCGATGTTTAAGAAAAACTGGACTGCTCCAAGGCCTGGATTGTACCCGATTACAGAGCTGCCTTTCAAAAATGTCTGACACACTTCCTCGAATTTTTTTAAAACCTGAAATTGCAGTAAGGCCAAACTTTACTGTCTTTTAGAGCAGCTAGCTATGGATATATATGTTACTGGCCCTTGCAAAGACATGATAACGTAAGTTATAAACTTCTTGGTTTTTTTTACAATTTCAACAGGATAATGATTATGTCCCTGACTCAAGTGTTTTTTTAATCACATTCTCCTTAATGTCTATGTTGTTCTCTGTACACCTCTTTGCTTTTTTCATTACTGTTACCTTTACGAATATAAGATTATCACCTGAAAAAAAATAGCTCTTTGCTGATTGTGTTACCAAAATGAGGAGGTAACAAAAGAGTATATTCATTTTTCTTTCCTCCATTTAAATTTCATATCGTAATGTACAGACGCATACGTATTTATCACTGTATCCACCCCTGAAAGTGAGTAAAAAGTAACGATTCATCATAAAAAATATGAAAATAAGTTAATAAAATGTGTTTAATGCTTACAGACATTGATTTCAGAAATTTGATATATATTTAAAACTGTTTTCTGATCTGCTTAAACAGGGAAACTTTGACCATGGAGCAAACACAGCAAGTAGCAGAATCATCTGAGGTCAGACACAGCAAAAGTGAGTTCCTTTGCACAGAGAGAACATTATTGTATTGATTTGTTAAACACAAAAGTAGCAAAGAGCACAGGAATTTGAAATGATGCCACATGTCATTTTTAATGTTGGGGTGTTGGGTTTGATTCTTGGTCTAGGCAATCAGAGGATGGGGCAGTACCATTTAATCTATCACGTCTTTGTCTCATGGGTGCCCAGTTGGCATTAGAATTCATTCTTGCCTCAACAGTACCCTAACCATGCTTATAACATGTGCTGTTTGAAAATGTGAAATAAAAAGGAACTTTGAAAATGTTGTTTCTCCCTATTTTAAAGGGGAAGGGGGGGGGGGCGCTTTTTTTTCTCTAAATTTTGTCTCTCCCACTATAAATACATGCGAGTATTGGCAATTGCAAATAAACTTGTTTGTTAATAGATTACTTTGTCAGAAATTAAGGTACCAATACATAATTGACATAGAGAGATAAGCAGCTTTACAAAAAATCTTATTTTTAAGTGAATGCCGAGGAAACGTAAATGGAATGCAAAGCGAAAAATTCTTACTCTAATTTTAAGGAGATGCATACAAATCTATTTATAATAATTTAAAATGTTTATCCAATGAGAGGTGCAACTTTATAATTCGCAGTATATCATGTGAGACGAAGATAAAATTAAGTAAACAGGGATGCATGCAGCATCGATTTTGATGTCTCCTAAGTTTTAACAAATATTTGAGGAGCTCACTTGCAGAATGTACTAATTATTGGTTTTCCAAAGATCCCCATTATCTGTCACACAATAACTCTATAACAAAAAACTCTGTGCTTTTTGTATAAGCCTAAGGAAATTGAGATGAGTATTGAAATATTATGAGAGATCTATAGATTTTTCATATTTCTAGAATTAGTTTTTGATTTGGTCCCATTTGAAAGTTAACAAGTGACTTGGTACCTTTTGAAGGTATTTAGTGCAAACGTAAAGAAGTTTCGGTCCATAAGTGACAACCGTTAATGTAGTTTTCGAGAGGTTTCTATCATTTTAGAGTTATAGGACGGTGTGATTTGAGCATTTACGATCCTTGGGGGAGGCTTTAAAATACGTTTTTCAATATTACGTCTTCATTATACACCCTTTGAAGAGGAGATCTTCATTTAATTTGCCTTTCCTTAGAGACGGGCTCTCAGACTTTGGCTTGAAACTCATTCTACTCGAGGTAATGAGAGCATCTAACCAAAGTTACATTCTGCAAGTCTCATTTTCCTTGGAGCACAGGATTGTAGTGTCCACCATGAAAGCCTACAGGAGTGGCATGCAACATCCACTGCCAAAGCTTTGGAATATCTTGTCATCTGGGGCACTCAGCCTGGTTCAGGCAAGGACTTAACCTCTTGCTTTTTCAACTACTGATTACTTCAATCGGTGTCGGTGGCTTAATATTGAATTTGACTCTTGGTACGAGATGCCTAATAAGGCGCTCTTTATCCTCAAGTGGACTGGCTTCTTTTGTACTGGATGAGAATTTGTCTGGCAAAGGCGAGCTTATGTTTTCTTTTTTGCTGTTGAAGTACCTGGTCTTGGTTGCTGAAAGAGCTGCCTGGTGAACTGGAGCAAGTGTTTAAAGTAATTCTCTTTTTTGTTCTTCTTTTGTTGTGTGTGAGTGCAAAGACATGAATCATAGGATGTTTCTTTTGGCGGTCAGTGTATGATGTAAGTAAAAACTAAAACCTTCGTTGTTTAAATCCAAACCTCTCCTTTACCCTTAATGCTATGAATTGTGCTGCCTTCAAATTTCAATGTTCTCTAGAGCTTCCAAAATGCCTAAAAATATTCAATTTTCTTAAATCGAATTTTGTTTTTCCTCATTTTTGTTTCATGTACTAAAAATGTTTTGAAAATTACATGTCGTTAAAGGTTCAGTTTTTAGGCTACTAATGTTAAGTGTGAGAGAGTGTTTAAAAATCATCCACTAGTTTCTTCACTCACACACATAGGATTCTTGATTTTCTTTTTTTTTTTTAAAGATTTTTTTTTGATAATTATTCACCCTAATCAGCGAGTTGAACTAGCAACTTGTGCATATATGTGGAAGTTCAAAAACAAAAGTGGGCATACTCACTACAAACGAAAATTGTATGTGTTTGTCTGTTGATTTGTGCGTGAGTGCAAAGGAATGAATCGTGAGATGTTACATCTCTTTTGGTGGTCAGTATTATAGATGTAAATGGCAAAAACGTCTTTGCTTAAATCCAGATTCCTCCCTCATCTACTACAAATTGTGCAGCTCTAAAGTTTCACTTTTCTGTAGTGTCTGTTCCTTTTTCATTTTTACCTATCAAATCGTTTTCTTTTTTCAGTTTTATTTAATGCATCACTGTAGATAATTATACGTAGTGAAGAGTGTCATGTGTTTTTTTTTTAGACTCGATGATAAGTTTTGGGGTGTTTTCTAAAAATTGATTAAAAAAAGAAAAAAAACCCAAAGATTTAAGTTAAGTTGATTGTTTTTATTCTCACATAATTGTTCTTTTTTTTTACCCCAAGAGACAAGTTTCAGATACGAGGATAAATCTGCGTCTAACAGAACTTTTATATTACTGATACTGTCAAAATGTTGAACATTCGCTATTTCAAATAAAAAAAATAACCAAACTCTAACGTAAGCTCGTTTGCCATTGAAAAATGAGCATATTCTTTTTAAAATACCGGTACATCTATGATGAATGAACACTGCAAATATTGTTATTCTATTTCATCTCTTTTTCATTCCTTATTTTAAACCTATTTCTTTTCCATTACTGTTGATGTCTATAAGAAGCATGATTTTGTTGTGAATATTTGTGGGTATTTAAAATTCTTTTGTCTTAAGAAGCATGGTTTATCACTTCTGCCTGCGGATGATTAGAATCTATTTTGTCCTAGATGCACGGCGCATCTAAACAAACAAAAAAAAAAACACTTTCTGGTTTAAGTCATTCCATTCAGTAAGTTAACAATGTACTTTTCACCCTTCACAGCCTTAACTAGTTTTAATCGAAAAAAAATTAAAACCCATGTTCGACCTATATGATTATTTCCCTTTTTTCACTCTGTTATTATTATAGGAGATCTTTTAAAAGTTATTCAAACTCGGGAATGAGCTAATGTCTTTTGTGTGGTCATATGAAACATAATGTAGATCTTCACCCCAGAAATAAAAGCCCACTGAATAACACATTCACCTGTTTCAAGTTCGTGAGCTGAGATACATTTAGTACACCTAAATTGTTCAATGTTGAACTGAAACGATTGTAATCTTGATTTAAATGAAAGTACAGAGATAATTAGAAATTTGATGAACCTAAAAATAAAATCTTTTTGAACGAAAAAGGACTATATACTTGAATAATTGTGTTTATCTCAAGATGTATATAATTCAAACTTATTTTTCAAAAATTATTTTCTTCTTTTCTGCATGTATGCTGTTTTCCTGGTATGTGTAATTACATTTCATTTTACTCGTAATTCCCAGAAGACTTTTCGATGATTATTTCGACTTCATGCAAGAAGTGTGTATATCACTTCATACTTTTCAGAGAATGGAAAAACAACTTTTGGACAAGTCATAAAACAGTGAAGATAACGATTGCGTCAGAAACAATAATTTACTAATGAAGAAAGATAGGGCTAAAACATCTTTTAATGGTTCTTGAGATGAAAAAAAAGATTCACATCTTGCACGGGCTCATCGATTTGCTCATGCAGTAAAACACTTACACTGAAATAAAAGGGAATCGACTGTTCTTTCTTTCATTTATAAACATAAAATCAGTTTAAATGTGATAGATGTATACATTATTACATAAACCAAGGTCAAATGAGCCTTTTTTAATTCACTTTCATTTTTACAGTGTATCACACTAGGTCTGTATATAAAATCGTCATGTAAATGTATACATTACAGTTACAGAACAGGTAGCATCTTTCTAAACCCATTAGAAGTTAATACCTACTCTGCCTCCCAGAGTCCACTGGCAAGCTTTTTTTTTTTGTTGTTGTTGTAATTGGTAAACCATTACACACAAAACACATTCTGATTTTAGATCAAGAGGCACTCTTTGCAGATCTCCAAAAAGCATGCATTTTAGCAGATAAAGTTTGAGTCTAATTTTCATACTTAAGTCTATCATCACTTAATACAACTATTCAGTGCATGCACTTTACCTTTTTTTCCACGAACACAAAGAGGAAATTTAGAAGCGTCGCACTGTTGAGTAACATATGAACATTAGGAGTTTATTTAACAAAAGTTGGAAGATGGTCTTTTTTGCTGATAAAGACAGTTAAAGATGAGTTATAATAAGAATGAAATTTCTGCACTAAAAGAAAAGATGGTTACAAAATACGGAGGATTGATAGAGTCAACTCCCTTTCACATTCCCATCCCCATTCTTTTTTGAGTGTAATGGTTGAACACTTGATTTTGATACATTGCAAATAGCATAGAATTATAAATCTTGATTTCTCTGCCGTGTATTCATTACTAGAAAAACGGGAACAAATACTCACAACAATGGACATCTAGAAATGGATAATTTTATACTACTTTACGGCAAACATTAAACTTAATTGTGAATAAAGGGGCGAATTATATCCATGTATGTACCTTAAAAATTTCACCTTGTCTTTGAATAAATGTGTCATATACAATCATAAGAGTGTTGACTCGGTCTTCCTAGAGAAATGAGAAAAAAATACCCGGACATAACGTTCAGAACTAACATTAGAGGAGTTAGAAGAGCACACGACTAATGATAAACACATTACAGATTTACAAGTAGCTTTTATTTATGCAACATGTTGTAATCTGACACGTTAAGAAACATTTTCAAAGCTTCTCAAAGCCATTGATATTTTCCAAAATTGAAAAAAAAAAAATAATAGCACCGTAAAAAATAAGGTAGAAATCGTTGATTTCAGATGCACATCAATTGAATCTCTTTATTTGGGGCTGAATCTTAGAAAATGTTTTGATTTTGATTTTGCCGAGTATCAGAGCTAACGGGACGCTCATAATATGGCAATAACGCTAGTCGATTTGCACACGGCACTGAGGAAATTCTTTGTGATAGCGGTCTCTGATAAAATAACGACCCCTTAGCAGATTTGAGTAACCTCTAGAATGTCTTTTCGACAAAACGTCTTTCATATTAAATAATAACTCATGATTTCATGTGTGGTTAAAGATCTAACGTTTACACATCAAGAGTATGTCCGATGGATCTACACTTAAAGAATCTATCTCTTTTTTTTTGTACACAGGTTGATCATGACGCCATGACCTTATTATATCGCCAGCATTGGTAAATAAAAGTTTAAATAGGTTTAATTCATGAAGAGAAAAAGGCTTCTTGAAAATTTCCATTTTTTTTTTCAAATTGAGATAACACTAGTTTTTTCCTAAAAAAATAATTGTACTTAAGAAAAAAACGTGACACAGCACAAAAATTAAATAGCTATTTATCTTTTAAACCAATTTTCAACACGGAAAACGTTGTAATTGTAAAAGAAATCCAGAACTAAATATTCGGTTTTTTTTTGTGTGTGTGTTGAAAAGATCATAGGATGTAATGGGCGGACTTTGGGTATGTCTTATATAAATACTGGTTACATAATATCGGTCGGAAATCAAACAATCTTAACTCGAGAATACGACTTCTTGAATTTGGAGAATATGTATGTTATAGAAGAAAATTGGGCTCATCTTCAGTCCAAACAGTTTAACTCGACGTCAACACGACTGGGAGTTGTAAGCAAACCCGTGCTTTTCTAGAGCCCAAAAAGTCGTAACTCAATTTACGAATTGTCGTATCTCGGACAAATCACTATTTGGTTTCACCACCTGATCAATTTTTACTTGGCCCAAGTCTTCATACGACCCTTTGCTTTTTAAAATCGCCTTACCTTATTAACTTTTAATATTGCAATATTTAAAGATACGAATTTTATTGTCTCTCACAACGAAACGCAAACTAAAGATACGTAGGCCTCCAAATCGAAGAAAAAACAAAATATTACATCACAACGAATGCCTACTTCCATTGCTGCTTTCCGCCTAGCCAATACTGTAGGCCTCTTTTAAAGCTATGCAAACGCTCTTGCGATTTATTTTGTGTTTTCTTAAATCAGAGGATATCAAAGAAATGTGTAGATGGATATTTCCCTTAGGCTAATGACGATATAACTGTAAGTGGTATAAATTATATGCAAATAAAGATTGATGGATAAAATAATTTGTATAATTACTTTTACATATTGAAGACGATGAGATATTTGTCGACTTGTCGACACGCATAAATAAAACATCAGCTGTTGTCGAATTCCCCTCAATCCATTCTTGCAGTGTCTAAGAGAAAGTATGAAGCTACTGATCCAAGGAACAGAAGCTAGCCTGTCGTTGAGGAGAGTAATAGTGATAAAAACATATTCGGAGAGATGTGTCTGGCTAGCCCGAAAGATGTATACACTGATACAAATGGAAATATGACAGGGGTACAAATACGATGTTTTGAATGAGTACGAGAGTGGATGTGGTGCGAAGAATAAAACTGGATGGATATAGCTATAAGTAACTTGATTTAAAATAAGAGTCAGCTATACTCAGAATTGGAAGATATCTTGGATTGTTACAAAGTGATAGAAGCATAAGACGTGCCAAACGACCTTATCGACAATCGGTCAAAGAGAGTAATGCAAACATTAGGACATCAATAGAGAACTTTGTCAGTGAAGCAGAATCAGAGTGTTTCTTGGTACAGGTGAATGAGGCGATATACCTTTGCTTTGTGACAAAGTTTGTGGCGAGACTGGGAATTTGGGTGGAGCTCCTGTCCGAATAAAAACTTGCAGAACGAAAAAGAGAACACAAATGATTAGATAACATTATTTAAAAAGGAAAAGAGCAGTGAGTAGTGGTGCGAAATATGGAAGAAGTGAAAATTGGTGTGGAGATTCTGCTAAAAAAAATACAACATTGTTTCACACTAAGAAAGTTTAAAACTGTTCAAATGAAACCCTTCTGGCCTTTTAACAGTCATAAATCAAAAGGGAGTTTTCGTTTCAAAATTTATTATAAAGATTGTGTGAACAAAAATTTCAAAGGAGAAATAGAAACGCGTTCACATAGTCACTGAGAGAATTGTGAAATTTCATCGCGAAGAAAAATAAATAGATAAATAAAATTAGCTACTCTTTGACAATTTTAAGTACATTTTTGCTCCACCTACCTGGAAAAATAATTATTTTAAAATACTTAAAGTTATTTTTAAAACATTAACCTTTAAAAAAATAATCTAGATTGGTTCAAGAAACAAACTTTATCAATAACTCAAAATCGACTGGTACTAAGCGCACATATCTATACTTTGGACTCTCAGGGTATAGCACACATTTGCATTTAACATACATTTTTAGTATGAATGAAAACTATCATCAAATCTATTCACCACTATTCACCACTGCACATATCTCAAAACAATGCAATTTGTTACATAACTCTTTTTTGTCATCGTGCCCATATAGCGACAAACACTCAAATTTAAAACTTTCTCGCGAATATTTTCAAACCCATATATTCAGTGAAGAGTAAGAGAGCCGATTGCAGAACCGGCTCTTAATAAAAGGTCACTGGCAACAAAGATAAAAATTTTGTATCGATGTCTGTATTCTATCTCTTTCTCTGTGTCTCTAATAGGCCCAAAAAAAAAAAAAAGGATACCTGTTTCAGGTTTCCTCGTGTTTGTTACTAAATACGCCTGTGATCCCAATGCACGCTTGCTTTTATGCTTCTTTAAATTGAATGTAAATTTAACTTGAAATTCTCAAACTTAACAAAAAAAAAGTTTTAAAATTAATTTTTTTTTCAAAAACATGAGTGTTGTGTTCTCAGAAAATGATAATTTTTTTTCTTCAAAGTCATATTGTGTTTGTCACTATAACTCATCACTGCTCCTAGTCTAGATTTAGCCCTCGTTGAATTTGATCCAGTCTTTGAGTAGATTGAACCTAGCTCATATCTAGAGAATATCGAGATTTATTATTATTATTATTATTATTATTATTATTATTATTATTATTATTATTATTACTATTATTATTATTATCATTACTGTTGTTGTTATGGTTGTTGTTGTCGTCGCTATTGTTTTGTTTATTTCTTTGCTTGTTTTAAATTATTTATTTTATACTCAGCAGCGCATTCACGTACATTAATGAACAGAGCTTTCACAATTCCTATTACTTTCCAAAACGACGATAATATAAACAGATGTATAATAAGTATGATTAGGGAAAGAAATATATTTTATGTAACAAAGGTATTAACAAATTACCTGTATTTAAAGTACAAAATTTGAAAATTTAACTCCTATCTTACAAAACCTGTGAATAAATTTATTGGTGTTAATAATTATAGAAACAACCCTTGGGGAAACAACATTCTTCTCCCCCAACCATTAATTACACATTATTTAAAGAGCGGGAAAAGCAATCTGTTATTGTAGCTGCTCCTGAAAAATTAAATTCTAGCTGCAGAGAATGTTTTTATCATAAAAGGCAATGCTTTAAATATGAATAAAAGTTAAGCGTGAAAATAAATTTATTTCCAGTGTTGCAATGTTACCTAGAAGAGATTTTGATTCAAACGTTGCTATATTATTTCTAAAAATGCTCTTAAATATATATTGATTGAAACTGTTTTAAAAAATCGGATATGATGTCAAAGTTAGTATTTATTTTATCAAAATTTTGTAGACCACTTTTCCACGGCCTATCCCTCTTGCGCAGCCTATAAACAATAAAACAATATTGTATCGAAATATTGGATTGATCATCAATCTAGATTATATGCCTAATCTCTTGATATAAATTATCAGCAGGCCTAGTTGAACTACGGATATAATACATGAAATCATATTCTTTTTTTAATGGCAAGGGTTTAAAGCTGAAAAAAAGGAAAACAACAAAGCCCCTCGTGAGAAAAATATTAGAAAAGATGTCCCAAGAATTAGGGAGTAAAAGGTTTAGCTTTATCGGCTTCCCAGCTTAATCTAGGCCTTTTCAAACATTATTCTAAGTCAACATAGCATATTTTCATCCTTTATTTAACTGTTTTTACACAAATATCATTTTAAAATTTAAAAAAAAAATTATGCTTGTTTCCTCTTCATGAAAAAAAAAAAATAAAAAGATTATTCTCCTCCTCCCGGTATATTAGCATTACGTTTCCAATAAAACCGATTTCTTCTTTTGGGAAGCCGATTCAAAGGAGTTAATAGGGCCCCACGAATACCTATTAGGCCTAAGAATAAAAGTAAGGCGTGAAAACAAAATTTAATTTCTATGCTGTGATGTGGACCTAGGAGAGATTTTGTTTTAAAGTCGCTATCTTGTTTTAAAAATGTTCCTAAAAATACTTTAAAAAAAAATTCGGGTATTGGATCAGAATATCCATTTATCAATCTATCTATCTATCGGCCCATCTATCTATCTATCTATCTATCTATCTATCTATCTATCTATCTAT
>BLXT01001414.1:674276-684291 GCA_019648995.1 Plakobranchus ocellatus
ATAATAGTAATAGTAATAATAATGATAATGATACAGTTGCTAATAATATCAACGACGACAAAAACAATAAAAACAAAGCATATTTGACAGACATACCAAGCAAAGCAGAATACGCTATCGAGAATACAAAATTAAAATTATAATCTTGGACTAAGTTAAGAGTAAACTTATCAATGACAGGAGCAACAATGTGATCTTAGGCTTTCAGGCCCTCCGTCAGGCCGAGGCGTCGGTGGTGTGGCTCCAACCTAAAACGTATGGATCTTTGCAACTTACAAGTCGGTTCGTTATCCAATAAGCTACAAATCCCCAAAGTGCAGAAATAAAAATAATATCATAAATGTTAAGATTCATAAGGTTTTATCCGTTTTTGCAATTTGTATTACATCTCCACATGAAAAAAAAGCCAAACAATTTTACCTGATCTTGCCTGAAATATTCATCATTTCCATTTTTTCCCTTTCGCGTACGTTGTTTTGTATATTATTAAAGCATTGTTTAATGTACGAGATAAAAACGGACTAGCCTTGCTTTAAGAGATAATAGTCAGAGAAATTTATTGGAACTTTGATGGTTTTTTTTCTCAAATGATAAATCAAAGACAATAACTTTCTACAACAAGCAGTCAGTCACAAGCTTTTGTCATGAGTAAGCCATCGATGGTGGCGGTGAAGGTTGTGATGTTATCGATAATTATTAGAACTCCCGGCTCACAGGTTCAAAACGATTTACTCGCCAGGCCTGAAGGACATCTTTAATTTTTAAATTTGCTTTTTTTGCTGCGATGCAACCGATAAGTTCTCATAATAATACTTGGATGTTCTAAGACCCAGCTTGACAGGCTGCTTCAAATAACTTGCTCACATTTTCGTGATTTCAGGATTTTAACCCCCTTCCCCCTAGGATGTCGACAGCAGGATGAGATAAAAAATATGTCTGCAAAATCCAAGCCAAGTTCACCAAAGCTCTCGAACTATATGATAGACCCAATCAATAAAAATTGTAAAGCGATAGTACTGGCAACACGTGTGTTTGGTTACAGTATGAAAAAGAAACTTTTCGGATTCGATGAAATAACTAAGACTTGCATTTTTAAGTAACTATCCTATTTACTTCTGAGACTATCTAAAATTATTTATCCTCTTTGAGGCTCTCAGAGGCATTCGGAATGATGTGGGGTTAAAGAGCAAGTTGTGTGAACTTCAAACGATTGCAGCCTCAGCTCTATAGCTCTATAGTTGTTTGGGATTGTATTTTACGGCACGTTGGCAAGTCTGTCACGTGGAAACATTTTGAGAGCGACCACGTCAACTTGTGTCAGTAAACTTCTCTACGTTAGTACACAGCAGCGTCTCGAAACCAAATTTCTGTTCTATCTATTTCTTTATAGTATTCAATCTCTTTGCTCGCCGTTTGGCTCAGCACTTATGGCAGAGCGAACCTGCGTCATAGAATCTCTACAGGTTTCAGGCTGAGTTCACTCTCAACTGCGCCACACTAATGCCACGGTTGTTTTGAGTAGAGACTGCCCCTCTACAAGATAACCATATTTTGGTGGCATTCGAAGTTGGGAGCTTCAGAGCGAGAATGGACAAGCCACTGTGGCACGCTTCTTTTGACCCTGTACCCGCGGTGGTTGAGTCCAAGCCCAGTCCAGGCTAAGGACACAATTTCATTTGATTACTCGCTCGTTCTGCCGCAGAATGGAGGTGATCTCGGGGTTTCTTTCCATCGCTTCCTCTGGCAGGTCGTCCTTCTCTCTCTAATACAAATCAGATATTCAGAAAAAAAAATGAAACTATTTTAAATAACAGGCTAAAGATTTTTCCCAGCTATTCTAGGGATATCAAATTATTTCAAGGAACTGTTCTACAAGACAGCTGGACCTCTAGAGAAAGTTTGTACACGCAAACGCAATTTTGTTGTGATGTTTTTCTTTGGTGGACTTGAAAATTTAGTTGCCTAGTTTTTGCCAACTAGCCAATCCGTATCTGTAATGGTTTTATTGATTGTTTTAATGCTGATATACCAATTCCAGCATCCATTAATGATGTCACAGTTTCTTTTCCTATTCTTTTTTTCATAGGCCACTATTCTTTTTTTTTTTTTTTTTTTTTTATAATGCAACAGTTCAAAACTTGTTTGATACCTGTATAAATATAATATAGCCAAAAACAAAAATATACTGGACGTGATGCCAGGATTGCAGTTATGTTGAAATTCTTCAGGTTTTCGCGACCTGAAAGGTTTAGAATGTGTTTACAACTTGTTTACATTTTGATATCGGTAAACAATAAGACTATACATTGGTACTATATTAATACAAGGTTTTAAATTAACCTGATTGTTATGTAAAAAGGTACATTGTTATATTTTCTGATGATCTTGCATTCTGGATTTTTAAATTCATAATATTGTCGAGCTGTGTAAAAGTCGCCATAAGCATATACGGCCAGTTTCTCTTCTTCAAAGATGACCAGGTGTAATTCTTTTTCTTATAACAATGCCAACAAACTGATATAAAACAAAACAATCATTCTGTTGGCCTGAAGATGTGCGGAAGGAAAGCTTAAGAACAAATGCGAAGGCAAGGACAGTAAACCATGAAAATTTGGATGTGATGCAGACGTTTGCCTATCAAGGGTATTTAAGTGGTGGATGGAACAGGAATTAAATCCAAAAATATCTAGACAGAAATATCAAAAAGTTTTAAGAATTTAAATCTCAACTCACATGCCAATTATAAGGTAGGAAGACTCGGGGTCCAACTCAAAGTTTGTCAGGAGCCTAACAGCCATATGCTCTCCAAAAAAATCCTTTAGATCATCAAGACCGAAGGAGAGAGGCCAATACATGGAAATGCTAGCGATTGGTAGCTCTTTGAAATTAATCAAAGCGGCGTCTCAATACCTGCTTTGCCACGAAACTCCTAAAGATCGGAGAAGCATGAGAAAATCACATCACTTTGAAAGAGGATTGTGGGAGCGGAGATAAAGAAACAAAATGGAAGTCTGCCATTCGCGGGTTTTACCCTCACACGAAATCAAAAAGTATTGATGGCAATGGTAAAGCCAAATGCGGAACCTGCAGTGCACGGCTTTTTTTTTTGTTTGTTTGTTTTTGTTTCATTGTTTCTCCAGTAAAATCCATAGTTAATGTTTTATCTTTGACCACAATCAAATGAAAACGCCACATTGTGTGTGTCACAGTGTGAATAATATAAAAAGGTGCGGCGATATATCACAGACATCAAGCAAATTTAAAAGAGAAAGAGCAGGGATCAGGAATGCGGCGTATGCGTTTGAGGAAACTTCATTCTTACAAGATTCCGCGAGCGACATTCATGCGGATGTTCCAGATATAGGGCGACTCTGTCTACCTCTGTGTCATCCGTGATAAAGGATCGGTGCAGAATGATGCCAGGGCGAGTTTGTCAAGCACTGCATTATCAATTCTTCTAGTAGAAAATCGGAAGATTCAGACAAGTTTCTCTAAAGCAACTCTTTGAATGATGAAAAGCATGTAGTATGGACTCAGATATTTCCACAGGCACGGAGTTATTTTGAAAAGCGTGTAGTGTAGACTCAGATGTTTCCACAGACTTGGAGTTCTTTTCAGTAGACTATTCTGCGAGAGGGACTGACGTCTCGGAACAGTTTTTGTCAGTTACGTACGTTGTAGTACTTGCTCTTCGTGCTACAGATCTCGGTACATTCGATAGGATTGTTGAGCACTGCTCAAGTCCTCTATATTTAGTGCAAAGCTCCCAAATGTCTACAATGCTCAAGGGGTGAAATCAGCCTGATCTTGAATGGTAACGACCGTATACACCTTTTGAGCAAAGAGGTATATTAGACGGGATGTTTCTGTCGCCTCATTATAGCCACTGTTAGATTATGAGTATTTACACACAATCTCAACAAATCACAAAATGATGAATGGAAAAAAGAACATGGTAAAAAGGGGAGAAAAGTGGTTATAGAATCAATGACACCGAAGAAACTATAACTGCATAAAACATCAGTGGAAGCTATGGAAAAAGTGAATATGGTGAATTTAAAAAAAAAAAACAGGCAATGAAAGATGAAAGGAGAGGGAAGAAAGAGAGAGAAAGAGAGAGAGAGAGAGAGAGAGAGTGAGAGAGAGAGAGAGAAAGAGGGAGACAGAGAGACACAGAGAGAGAGAGAGAGTGCAAAATATGAATACAAGTTCAGAGAGAAATGAAAAGGTGAAAGGGTTAAGGACATTACGAGGAAGGAAAGGATAGAGATCGGTTGTATGTACATAGAATGTGCACAACATGGTGATCTCAGGCTTACAGGCCTTCGTCTGGCCAGGGCACCAGTGGCGGAGCTCGAACCCCCAACAAAAGGTTCCCTGCAGATCTCAGGGCGGATTCGCTATCCACTGGTTAAGATAGAAAGAGGATATATTTAGTAAGAGGAGAGGAGAAAAATGAAGAGCCACATTTCTGGATACGGCTTCCCTTGAAGTCCACAAACTTAAGTATTGTGAAATTTCAGGTAATCTGTTTCAAATATACCGCATTCAGTTCAGAACTTCGATACGTTCCTCAATTTTTCATTCACCAACGTTCTGCAACCGGTGCAGTAGCTTACACGGAGACCCATGTCATCCGTGTATTCTCCCGAAAACTAAGATGATATGCTTAATCAATGCATTAAGTTTAGTAGACCAAAATCAAATAATATACTGATCAACGACGCACTTAAATTAACGCAATGATTATTCATATCGCGTTGTTCGGAAGGGAATGCAAATCTAAATTTGTGAGATGGTGCTCAGTGTGCTGTCAGTCTGCTGCAAAAAAATCTCTTAGACTGAAGATTTTTGTAGACAAAGTGCAAAGATTGAGCGATAAACCAACAAAAGATGCATGTTGGTGCACGGCTTCCCTCTGACAGCTCCAGTGGTGATGGATATACCGTGCTTAGCACCAACTCAGATAACATGTAATCAAAAGCTAGAGCAAAAAAATGATAAAGAAATACTTAACCTAATGAGAAGGGACAAACAGAAGAAAAAGAAAATATATTTAAAAAAAGAAAATCACCAAACGAGAAACAATCTTATGAATAAATTAATCTAGCTATAAAGAGGACACCAAGCGTAACACAATGCTAAAAGCGAGGGAAGGAAGAGGAATAGAAAGAATAAGAAAAGAAACGCAGAAGAAAATTGTGAGGGCGAAATGACACACGTTATTCAGCCAAGCGTGGCAACAAAGATAGCTTTCAGAAAAAATTGAATAAATGAATAACAGCAAATGTGCTGGCAAAAAAACATAGTTATGCTAGACCTTTCAAATGATGGTTTGATCAATAGAAGGCAGGACATGATCATGTTATCCTGGAGTTTTGACCATCAGAATAAACAACAAATCATAGCAAAATATCTGAATATTTCAGACAAAAAAAAAAACAATGCAAGAAAAACATCACTGGTAGCATAAAACCATCGGTTCCAACCAGATTAGCTTCTCCCTTCGATCCTCTTTTAACCTTTTCTCCTCCCTCAAAACAGGAGGTGGCGGGTATGAACTGGCGACAGGAGGTCTCTGCAGATTTCAGGGCAACACTAATGTCTCTAGCTGAATACAAAATAGTACTTAAGGTAAGGCGCGTGCATCAAAATGCTCAAAATAAAATCATATTTATAAGCCAATCGTACAATGCGGTCAGCATGTTTGATGAAGAGCAACTTTACGATGAAAACCTCGCTCAACTACACCAACTAGGAGCTCAATTCTAAAAAGTTGACGTTTCTCAACTTTAATGAACTCAAGTTTTTGCTTTAACTTCGGCTTTGGTTCTGTGTGCTACTACCATTATGCAGCGATTATAGTTTGTTCAGCGCCACTTCGACATCTTGGGATTGTTTACTATCTCCCTGTCAGGCTAACAGTTCTGTATTAGGTACGAGGCTTGTTTCTCAACATAGGTTTTTGCTTGCGAAGAAAATTTTTTCTTAGTTTCATAGTTTCTTCTCTCATAGTGTTGGTATTTATTTTTTATATTTTGCTGATTGTGTGTATATGTGAAGTGTTTTGTCTGGTTCATTCGTTCGAATTGGGTTGATGAATGGGTTATTTGGTTGAAACATCTAGAAATGAACAACTTTTTATTGTGTTGCTTGCCTGGTTAATTGGTTCGCAAGTTGAGTTTTGACTGGTAGGTTGTTTGGAAAGTTTGTTACTTGATGAATTATCGGTTGGCCGGTTGATTGCCTTATATTTCAAGGCAATAGAGAGCAATCACCGCCACCGTGTGCTACATACTTAATGGACTTCATCCTTGCTAAAAGATAACAAGCATGAAACCAAAGTTGACAAGCTTAATTAGTTATAACCTGTAAATTCTTTTGCTAATGTTCCGGGATGGCTTGATATTGATGTTAGCGGGTGCTTACGATGGTCAACGCACGCGCTCAAACTTGATGTACTAGTAGTGGGGGCACATTGCTCACCTACTCCAAGGTGATCCCAGGCTTTAGGGCCCTCTTCAAGTGTGCCCGTTCGTGCCAGGCAGGAACACGCGAGAGAAAGGTATTTGCAGATATCGGGGCAAGTTCGCTAGCCATTGAGCCACCGACAACCTACATACGAAATGACATTAAAAAAAAAAAATGGTGCAGTTCTGCGACCACGATACTCCGTTAAGTCCAAAATTCTGCTGCTAACACATAGCTCGATCTCATGTGAGCATATTAAGAACTGACGAAGATATCCATCTTTGCTATAGAGATCAAAGGAAGGCGGTGAACTTATACTGTCAGAAATTGCACTTATTGACAGGAACACATGAACCAAGTGTAAGCTGTGTAAGCTGTTCATTATAATGTAATGTTTGATCTTACACGTTTGTTTGTATATTTATCCTCTTTCTATATTGTTCGCTACTTCTTTTTTTCTAGTAAATAGGTTTCTCATTGCTGTCTTGGCCGAACTCGGTAGTTTTTATGCTACTGTCGAATGTTATTCTTGTCAATCCTGTAATAGCCTTTTTTGTTGTTACCGCTGTAGAAGTTGGTGATGGTACAATAAAATCTCGATGCTTGTTCTTATTGCTGTTGGTGTTGCTGTAGCTGTTGCTGTTGATGTTATTGTTAGTGTGGTTATTTTTAAAAGCAGATTCCCATATTCAGATATAGATAAATTTTGAGACTTTGTTGGAACAATGTATTATTTACACAAAGAACTAAGTACAAAGATTTTATACTCGAAATATTTTAAAACTGTCAAATTTCCTAATTCGTTGGCATGTGCGTCAGCTCAAGGGTTAGAACCCACGAAATAAAGCCAAAGGTAAAAACCTCGTTTGTGAAAAATATAGGAAAAAATAACACAGAATGTAATCGGATTATAGCTTCTGCATAAAAAAACGTATTATGCACAGAGCCAAATTTGTTTTTGGAACATTATCAAGAACTGCATGCCTAAACCTTAGAAGAAAGAGCATTCCTGATGTCTTATCTTAACAGCTTTGTATTGCCTGTTTGGGGTAATAATTGATTTAATTGTATAACTATTATTCTCCCATTGCACCCCTTTAAGTCTATCATATATATTATTGTATATCTCAGTGTATCCCTCTTTGTATCCCTCGTTGTCTCTCACTGTATTCGTCATTGTATCCCTCGTTGTCTCTCAATGTATTCCTTATTGTATCCCTAATTGCATTCATCAGTGTATCTAAAATGTCCCTCTCTTATTTCATGTTTGTCCTACTCTTAGTGCTCATTGCCTTTTTCAAACAACGAGATAGTTCATGTAATGCAAAACAATGAAGCTTTCAAATATTAATTGAAGCAAAAAAAAGTAGCAAATTGAATGCTGTGGGCAGACACGACACGTATTTAATGTGTATAAAAAAAAAATGAAAATATGAATTGCTCTAAAACCTGGCAGTATTAAACAGACCCAAAATAACACTGCAATATGAACAAAGTATGAAATTTACATAAAGTCTGTCACTTATCTCGCCCCTAATTTCTGTAAATGGACTCAGACAAGTTGTCAGCTCATCAGATGAAGGTAGCACACTGTGGTTATTCTGTAATGTCTATGGACTTCAATTGAGAACTGGGGTGCATGACCACAATGACCATCTGTCTCTCTTTTTATCTCGCTTTCCCACATCGCCGCTTAAAAAAAGTTTGGATCACTGTCGGTGCCTTCGCTTTTTGCTGTTGGTTCTGAAGAAAGTAAAATAATAAACTAGATTAAAGTGAAACCAAGTTAAATAGTTAAATTGCTCACAGTGCAAAAAAGGATGATGAAGATGATGATGATGATGATGATGATGATGATGATGTGGAGGAGGAGGAGGTGGTGGAGGAGGAGGATAATTAAGAGGACAAAGAGGATGTGGTGGTGGTGAAAAAAGTATGCCGACGGTGACTCAATAGATATAAAATCAATATCTGTACACGTTTTAAGGAATAGCCTGACACTTTCACTCTGACAATTTAGGTATTTTCATGTACATTTAGTTCTGTTACCTTCTGGGCTTAAGGGCATGACTGTTGTCACTTGCACAATCTGCCTCGTCAATGTCTTTCCCTCATCAGACTGTATAGCAATTAGATCTGGCGGGTAATGGAACAAGATCTTGGGTTTAAACCAGGTTTTGATGCTGATTTGGAAAAAAAAAAACCTTTATCATTGATAAGGCTCAGTCTGAACATTGTATTTTATTTGATTATGCCTGACGCATCAGATTGATCGTGAGTTCAGTCGTTCGAATCCTAGTCGGGGTCAAGACAATGTTTCATTGCTCGCCGGTCACAGCGCTAAAAGGTTAGTTAAGTCTCTTAAGTCTCGGCCAGATTAAACACACAAGGAAAGCAAAGGCAAACTACTTAAGAATCCTGTATGCCAAGAACAATCAGGACCTTATACCTGATCATTTGATACTTTGACCAAGCATGACTCTTGCTTTACATTTTTTGATGATTGTCTTTACTGTAGTAGGTCCGTATTAAATTGCTTTTTTGCGCAAAATACACTACTAATTTTTTTCAGACTTTTTGGTCCGTGAACATTCTTGCACGAGAGATACCGGCTGTCGAATATAATAATTTCACCATCGGCGAATCCGCTTCCTGATAGACTGTAGAACTCTTCTTTCAGTTTGTTTAATGTATAACCGCGGCAATTCTGTTCTGTCTCAACCTGTTACGTCTTACATTATCCATTCTATTATTGCCAGGGAAAATCTAAACCCTATAGTCGTGTCTATGGTGTACGGCCCGTCTACTCCTAGTTGATTTCAAAACTTTAGCCCTCGAAAACGCTGAAGACGGTATCGAGCTGGAATCCACAACAAACGGTTCCAGTAGATTTCAAAGCGACTTTACTAGCCACTGTTATATCTTCATGGAATCCTATCAGAAATTTGAAATAATCAGAATTTAATGAAATTACAGCCACATAAAAGGAAACGCGGGTTCGGATAAGCAAAAATGGAAAAAAAAAAACTTTTTGAACTCTCAGGCTTTCAGACCCTTGTCATATCAATGTTTCGCAAACAATCTCCTGTCAAAGCAAGGTGAGAAGCGCATGTTAAACGCTGTGTACATTTAACGTCACGCCTTTTTCTCCTTCATCGGCTCTGGAGCCATATGCAATTACACGCTCAGTTTAATTTTTCTTGGAACAGATCTAAAGGAAAAGGGAAAATTGCGCCAGACATATATTTTGAACTTTGTGACTTGATTAGACTGGTCGCGTGGATGATAGACATATATAGACAAAACCGCTTACCTCGTTTTGGTTCCCAAGTTCTTCGCGGAGGATCAAGATCATGCTTGCCATTCACACCTGAATCTTGAAGACGGGGTCCACGATGGCTTCTCGGTTATCTCAGAATCAATGTTTAAAAACAAAAATATATTTTGTTAATTACTCAAAGGAACCTGACAAGAGTTCCAAATACGAACAAGAGGATACAAGTAAATTTATTTTTTAAATTTAGTGTGTGTGTGCGTGGGGGGG
>BLXT01001414.1:738627-749098 GCA_019648995.1 Plakobranchus ocellatus
TTTTTTTTACTTTTTTTTTTTTTTACAGCCAGATAGCATGATTTCCTTTTACTATTTGTATCTATTTTATGATCATCTATTTTGACAAAAAAAGAGCTTCCAAACTCTATCGTACAAGAAGTTCTGTATACTTAGAGGGCTAGGAAGTAGGCCTCTGTCATTTTCTTATCTATGAGAATCCCATGAGGTTAAAGTGATTAAATTTTTCATCGCTGATAAAAGTGCTGAAGTTGTTATCAGCATTTCCTTTTTTCCACTGTGCAAGCGTTGATAAAATTGCACAATGTATAAAGGCCGGTGCATCAATCATAATTTATATGTTTTAACTATCACCGGACAAATTTTAGTGTGGATTATTATGTGCATTTAGTGTGGATTATTATGCTAATCTTAGATGAAAAGGATAAACAACAAAACAAACTAAATCCAGCCTGGCTATTCATATTTTGATTTAGAAAGTTGTTTATTTGAATGCGTTTTAATTTATGTATTTTGAATGGTTTCCTTATAAAACAAGCGGTTCTGAGCTTTAAAGACGACTTTTGTTAAAAGAGGGTAAGGTACAACGAAAAAGCTCTCCGCAGTTGTGAAGAGATACAATAAATAAGAAAAGCAAATTAATGGCAAATATTACTGATACAATTTTAAGATAGCCTTTTTTACTGTAAATGCATAGTACTTACCACTTATGAGGAAAAAGAGGTTTTATAATCTTGTACTTGAACTATAAAAGATATAAGACATATAATGTGGGCTTCCTTTACTAGTATGATCTCGCATTGCAACTGATCGTTGTAAATGTTTACTCAAATGATTCCGCGTCTTAAACCACTTAAATTTCTTGAAATCTCGACAAGAGACATGTGCATGTTTTGACTAAAACAAATATAATGCTACAAGCACGACAATTATGGCAGAACAATTGAGTTCACATATACCTACTGCATAAGTATTCAACTAAATCTTGTTCGATATGGACCATGGTGCTAAATATTATCACGATTTCAAATCATTTTAGCTTCCTTGACATTTCGTTTCATAATAATTATAGAAATGTTTATATTATTATATTGCCCGAATATTTTTCTTCATACCTAATTTTATTATTATTTTTTTTTTCATTTTTAATGATCGTCATACTGTCCTTGTTGTAGTAATACCCTTATATATTGTTTAACACTTCATATTCACATGTGACTCAACCTATCTTAATCAGGCACATCATATTTAAATAAAAAATTAGCTGAAAGAATGATGTACAAATTTAGAGCTTACACGTTGACTTCCCAAAAAACCTCTCTATTCCAGCTCTGCTATAGTTATGCCATTCGCCAATAAAACTTTAAATACCTTTTTGAATTAGTAAAAATTTTTCAAAGGCGAAAGTGAAAAAGTTGACCATATACGGAGACTTCTGCATGATTTATTGTAATTGCCTCAAAAATAATTATTGTAGTGTCCGTACATACTGTGAGCCTTATTCTAATCTAACATACTCTAAGATCATTTTATTACAGGATGATGGCACGAGACAGAGAGAGGGTCCTGCTTTGTTTTATATGCGGTAAGAAATTCTTCTTTCAAAAAAAAAAAAACTACAATGTTTAAGAAATCTCTCAGCTTTGCAAACTGATTTCAAAAAAGGTTTTTTCTTTTGATATTCATGATAATACTACCCACGCTTACGTAATGGGTCGTTCTTCAGGAATTGCTACTCACATATATCGAGCAATTTTTTAAAGAGATGAAAAAAATTTTGAAGTATATATATATATATTTTTTTTTTTTTTTTTTTTTTTAATTGCAACACTAAGGTTGGAGGTTTTTTTTTCTTTTTTCTGTATTTTTATGTGTGCATGGATTTGTTCATCCAAATTACTGCCTTGCTAAAAATGAACTTTATTGTTTTATTTCCTTGCTTTGGGCCTTTGAGAATATCTGCGCAAAAAGAAGCAACTTAACCACCTTTCGCTATTACAATTTCAACAAAAAAAACCATTTCTTCTGACAACCCTCATAAAATATCCATAACTATAGAATCATTTTCAATATATCCCTCTTCTGTATCTTAGCAAGGTACGTTTTATAAGGGTTTTTTTTTTTATTTTTAGGAATGGGGATGGGGAGGGGGGAGGAACTTTGAAAAACAAGGAGCCTCTTCTTTGTTTATTCAATTTTATTTTTCAACTTTGTTTTCCAGCAATTTCCGTTGTGAGTTTTGCCAGCAGTGCAACCACAACCGACCAGCAAGAGCAAGAAGACGGTAAAGAAGTTTAAGCTATAGTAACACGCATTTTCTAAAGATTTAAAGGCTCAACATCTTTAGCGTTAGCTGCTACAACTTCCTAGAGATTGAATACAATAATATGAAAAGAAGCTAGCGCAAATTCAGAAAATATATGTCATGTTTCTCTTCGTTTTATGCATCCTGAAATAAAGCTTCGGTTCACAGCAAATGAAGATTAATTTCGAATTAAATAATTATTTCTCTCTCTCTCTCTCTCTCTCTCTTACTCTCTCTCTCCCTCTCTTTCTCTCTCTTTCCATTTCTGTCATTTCTCTCTCTTTTTGTCTCCCTCTCTTTATCTTTCTCTCTCTCTGTCTCCCTCCCTCTCTCTCTTTTCTTTCTTGTTCTCTCTCTATATGTCTCCTTCTCTCTCTCTCTCTGTCTCTCTCTCTCTTTCTCTTCCTCTCCCTCTTTTTCTCTCTTTCTCTCCTTCTCTCTCTCCCCCCTCCTCTCTCTCTCTCTCTCTCTCTCTCTCTCTCTCTCTTTCTTTCTTTCTTTCTCTCTCCTACTCAGTCTTTATTGCCAATCCTGTATGGGCATGTTTTATTAAACCTTAATAAAAACAAAATTTAATAGATCTCATAATTGTCCTCTTGATCGTGTGCTGAAGTTATGATCAAGCAATGGCTTAGCATAAAACTTTATTTTTGTTCTTTTATTAGCATCTGTACTAGTTTCAATTGATAGGTTCCATGCATATCTTTCTAGTATAAATAATAATAAAAAAACCTTTAATTGTTTGTTTTTACATTTTAAAATGTCATTTGCTGAGAGAAAGTATGATCGAAAGTAAGAAGATCAAAGAAATATTCACATACAATATTCTTTATTCTCCATTTCATATTGAATTTTCAAAGATAGTTTATCTATAAACAAATCTCTGTAAAGAATAAATAGATAGTCAATGTCATGCCACTACCTGGCCTAGCCTTAATGAAAAGTTTATCTCTAAGTATCAGTTTCTCACGAAAGATAGAGGGCATTATTGAAGCGATGTGATGGTATTCAATGTTTTATCTGCCTCTAGATAATACACATGAGTATTAGAAGTGTAACTTTTAAAATTGTCTGCCCGTTTTAACTATCTCCCTCTATCTCTATCTAATTCTCTCTCCCTTCTCCATAAGTCTCTCATTCTTTCTGTATCCTTTACCTCTTCCTCTCCGTCTCTCTCTCTCTCTCTCTCTCTCTTTCTCTCTCTCTCTCCCCCCTCTTTCTCTCTCTCTCTTACTCTCTCTCTCTCTTTTACTCTCTCTAAAAAAAAAAACCTTTGTTTTTAGACCAAATTAATAATTTTTACTATTTCATTTATATAATCACTCTTGCTATCTTTTTTTTTCCAAATTCTTCCAGATTACAACCTTATCAGTTACGGCATCACATTAACGACAACAAATAGGTTTAAATCTCGTGTCCTACAGCCTTACAAAGATGTCCATTGTGTGTCTTACTATGCCAAGTCAAACGGCAAGGGCACGGCAGTGCTGGGGGCAATGATCCAAGAAGCGGACAGCACAAACATTATAGGCACACTTCACCAGGAAACTATTCCAACAACGGAGAGGCTTTTCTACTTCGAGATTGACGAGCAAAAAAAAAAGTTCGTGGTGGGTACCACTGAGATAATATTAACCAAAGATAATAGTTCTTAAAAGTTTCAGGTTACGTAATAGAAAGATGAGGCCTTTAGAGTTTCAGGCTTTTTGATGGGATTATGAAGTCTCTAAAGCCCTACAGATTTCTGAGCCTTGAGTTTTTGAAAGGCGGAAACTGAATGCATCATAATATATACGGGTGTAATACTGAATAGTAGAATCGAGCTAAAATCAGATCAACAACAAAAATATTCAACAAGTTATATTTACTCAAGAGTTCCTATTGTCATTTTGAAAGCCTTTAGATGATTGGCCTTTCGATCTGTACTGATTTTACAGCAAACAGCCAGAATATTCGCAAACAATCATGATAGCTATGATAACAAGGAGAATATCGAAAGTAAAAACAATGCACTGTATTTGCAATGTCATTAAGGAGTGACAAAACGGTATGCTTACGGTCCTTTTGGCTTCATTGGACCTCCTGCTACTTTGCTTGCATACATTTGATCATTTGTGCACTTTATTTTAATATTGTTTTGTTTTTGTTCTTGTTTTTATCAATTGCTTTATAAACACTGAAGATAGCATTTAAAAACTTAATTCTTTATACTGGATCAGAGAGTAAGCCTTTTCTAATTTCATGATTTTTTTTTTTTTTGTTTTTTTTTGTAAATAAATGCTTCATGCTCTTCTATTGCTCCAATGCATATAAAAAAAGGAAGATTGCAGACAATATTGAATGTATTGTTGGTTCGAAAGTTTCGATATATTCTACTATTTTTGTTGTGACCGACATGCAAAACAAGCTTGTTTCTATATTATGAATTTCGATTTCATTTTTAGTGTATACGCATTTTTTTTTTACCGATAAAAAAATCATAAACTTATTCTAAACTATACACAATTTACAAAAACAAGTATATTTCATGCGCATCCTTATAATCTATACAATGAATTATCAAAATTATTCAAAACACTCTTTTGGTTGATCTTCTCGAGATAATAAGTGCTGATCTCAACTTATCGATCACACGCGATCGATACTGGCCTGACATTGATTGGATATCTAATCTTGCATATATAACAATCGAGGATAATTATAATCAAGCTATTTCACCTAAAAAATTCTCTTCAAAAACAACTCTATCCATGCCAATGTCTACCCTTGAAATACTCGGACTTTGAACGCTCATTCAGGTAGATAAGCAATGGCGACGATAAGGTAAAAGATTTTGATAACAATAGGCTGCAAAAATGTTGTGTAGAGTTCAAGGGGTGTTTAAGCTCAATTGCATCGCATATCTGCTTTACAGAAGCATTCTATGTACAATTTGAAAAAGAATTCCGATGAAATTTTAGCATTTAAACTAAATGATCACTGTTTAGTATGATAAAGAAAAGCCGAAAGAAGAGAGGGGTGAATGAACCCAAAAAAACGTAGCACACTGATATAAGTATTGGAGAAAGCAACTTTCCAATTAATCTTTATTTCGATTTTCAACAATTATACTTTGCGCTGCATTAAAGTTATCATATACACACAAATGTCTAAAAGATTCCTGTCTAGTTATGTTGAGCACTCAAACCATTTTCGTGATAATTATATCACTCTAAGACTTTTTCCCACCCGTCTACGATCATAAGAACATAGAGTTCAGTGTCGGATGAGGCTGAGTTTTCTCTTGCAATTGCAGAGAAGATTCTAAGTCGCGTAAAAATGTTGGGTTTTTTTTTTTTNNNNTTTTTTTTTTTTGTTTTGTTTTGTTTTGTTTTGTACAAAACTGACATTTGCGATTACAGTCCTCAACTTAAATAGTGGACCTTATAAGGATGTTTTTGCTACAATTCCTTATTGCCCGTTATTAAAGATTTTCATTTAACGTTATTCTTTGTCTACTTTTAAAGTGTTTGCCTCAATCTTTCTATTGACTGCTAGATGTTCTAAAACTTTGTGCCCTAGGAACTGTAGTTTCCTAGAGCGTCCCATCGATTTACTTATGATTTATCAACATTAGCTTGTGTCATTACTGATTCATTGGACATTTTTTCCGCCCATCATATCTTCACGCTTCTTCTGAAGAGACACATCTCCCTGCTATCTATCAGTTTTCTCTCTGTTTCCTTTTTTTTAATGTCAAAAATTATTTTCTTTACATATATATATATATATATATGTACTGACAATGTGTTTATTACCCTTTTTGGGGGTTCCAATACTTATGTTATTGTTTCTCAGTATTGCTTCTACTTCTTTGAAATGTGTCTTTGGCCATAGCTATTTTTTTTCTTTTTCTTATTTCACTTGTGCATCTACCATCTTGTGATGTTGTAAGGTAGCCAAGGTGTTTGGATTTTGTAACTTCTTTGATTTTTTTTTTCATTTTTGCAAACGAGATTGCATCTGGGTTTTGATTATTTATTTGAGATAACAATGCATTCCATTTTATTTCACATAGATACAGGCCCATTCTCTCAATCTCTAAAGAAACACTGTCTAAAAGCTTATGAATAATTTCTCTTAATATGCTGCCATGAGACTTGCCACCTGCATATTATCTGATATTGTTAAGATTTCTCCATTTACTTTTACGACACGAATATCTTTTAGATTGTTAACGGTTATTTCTATAATTTTATACCACTTCGTTAATGGCCTTAAAGAATCAATGAATCGGTAATGTACGGTCTTATTGCATTACTTCAGGCAGTGACAGAGTGAATATTGCGTTTCTATTTGCTTATCAGGCAAAAGCCAAACTTTTTGATTTTAGATTCTTCCGCATTCTATGCATCAAAACTCTCATTTAAAGTGGTTCAAAAATTAATCGGTCTATGAAGTTAACATAGTGGTATGCCTAGTGTTTCAGGCAGAATATAAAAACAAATTTAAAAAGGATCATCTAAGATTGTGCCTCTGTCATAATATTAGATTTATGAGTATTTTTGTTTATTCCGAAATTATCTAAGGCTTTATTTCTGTTGGTAGTTTATGTGGTAGGGTGGCTTCTCTATTTTCCATTTTTCTTGTTTGCTATCTTTGCATCTTCTTTGCGGCTAGCTTTGATTTCTAAGTTTTTTCTCCTTACTTCAGGTTATTACTCTATCATTGTATACAAAGATATCCCACATAATTCTGACCATCTGTTTAGAACTTCCTTCTTTTCCATTAACATTGCTCCGCCTTTTGATTTGTTGTAGCAAGGCTAGATTATTTTCTCAGAACCCATTTCTCGATCCCTTCACCGAGGTAAGCAGAAGAGAGTAAAATTTGACAATAAAAATATCACTAAGAAAAAGATAATTTTCCTCTGTTCTTTTGTCTGCATAATCTTTTCCTAAACTTTATTCCTTTGAAAACTTGTAAATGTTCATATTGCAAGAGGTTTTTATTTGTATTTTATTTTCGCCATCATAGGAAAATAGGTACATTTTTTTTTCTATTTTATTTTCAGCGCCCCTCTTTTAAACACATCTTAAATAAGTTGAACTAAACATCGAAATATAAAGCCAAATCACCTCCAACCATGTCTTTGAAGGAAATCTATTTCTATATTAAAATTATATTTGAACTTTTAGGTACTCATGTATCAAGTATCTTTCAACGAGGACAGTACCCTACATATACGAGACGTGGAGATCACAGAAGGCCACTGCTTAGATCAAAAAGGCTCCTGCAACTTTGAGAAAGACACTTGTGACTTTTCCTTGGATCACTCGAAAGAAGCGAAATGGAAAAGGGTCTCCGCTAATGATGAGGATGACGCAGGAAGAAAGTACCCCGCTGTAGACAGCACAATAGGGTCTGGAGAAGGTGGATATTATGAATGCACTGAATAAATAAGAAATTTTTTTTGTTTTGTTGTTGTTGTTGTTGTTGTTGTTGTTGTTGTTTGTTCGTTTGTTTTGTTTTCACTCAAAATTATACTTTACACAAAAAGGGAAACACAACTTATACTGTAAAAATGGAAAAAGCTAGGGACATGACCTCAGAAATTCTTCGCATCCAATAATTATTTTTAACGCAGCACAAAACAATGTTTTTAAGTCCATCTTTCTGCATACTGTTACATAAAAAAAATCATTTTATAAAATAACTGTTACAATACCTGTATCGTCTTCTTGTATGACTGGGTATTTTGCATTTGATACACATAATATTCTCTCAGAGCGAATTCAAGGATTCAAGATGGCATACCATTAATATGCTTACAATATTTTTTAAAATCTTTTTCGACTTTTGAAAGAAAAATGTCAACAGCAGCAGCCTTTCTTACACCACTCGGAGTATATTCCACCAAGAAAAGGTTTTCATGCCAACCTGTCCTGAGCCAATGTTGTTTTTATTCTTACCTTTTAAACCTTTTTCTGTAAATTGTCTCTTCACGGTGAAAAGAGATTTGAAAAGTAATAACGGCATTTTTTTTTTGTATGTGTGTGTGTTTTTTTTTTTCCCCAAAGAAAATGTAAACGGACAAAGTCGAATGTGCAAAGCAAACTCTGAGAGTTTTAGATTTTGTCAAGTCTTTAATTATATTTTAAGCAGATGCGGCGAAATAACACCTCTCATGGTTGCATGATGGAGTTCTGGAGGAAGCTCATGGACCAACAAGGACGAAAAAGACTGGCATTGCTAAATGTTTTTTTCCAGTCCTAGTGGCATAAGCTTATTGTGTAACATGTTTATCATTTAACGACTTCTTTAACACAAAGTACTTAAAACAATGTCTTTTCTTCATTTGCCAATGTTTTAATAGAAGTCTTTGTAGATGCCCAGGTTGTTGTTTATTCACTGAGATTTTAATGTCCATTCACTTTTTATTTTTAACTATGCAGGGCATTTTTTGATTGTTGAGGTAAAAGATCACGCAGCTCAAATCGTCCCGCCCATTCTGAAATCTAACGTATCGTGCGTGCGTTTCCAGTATTCTATTGTTGGAAAAGGTAAGGTGCATTTACAATAGAAAACTGATGTGAAGCATGGGCGAGTGTGTAGCACGGACACATAATACACTTATCATTGGTGCGGAGATTAAGTAATGTTTTTAAGTTCCAAGTGAAAAATTACAAAAAAATTAATCGCTTCCCTAAGAAACGTCGTAAATGTTAATTTAGAAAAATACACATTTTTTTATAGCAAATGAGCAGCTATAAAAATACTTTACAAATTTGAAATCAATATTCTTTGTATTTTTTTTTTTATTTGGGTGAAGGACTTTCCTACCTCTCCTTCTTTTTCCTTCTTGTTCTCGATCTCGTCCTACGTTTTCTCCTCCTCCCTCCTCCTCATCCTTCTTATTTTCCGCCTCCCCCTCCTCCTCCTCCTCCTCCTTCCCCCTTTCCTCCACTCTTCCTCGTCCATTGTTTTCCTCTTCTCTGTCCTCCTTCTAGTCCCCCTTCTTCACCAATTCCTCCTTTTCTTTCTCCTCCTTATCTTCCTCTATCTTCTCCTTCTTCTTCTATTGTTTGCATTGTAAGCATTCTAATTTTGTAGGTGTTGAGATATAAATGAATCAGTATATTTCTCCCAGATTTCAGCGCTAATTTATCCATCTACCGTAGATTTTGCCATAAAGAGAAAAAGAGGAGAAGAGAGAGTGAGTGAGTGAGAGAGAGAGAGAGAGAGAGAGAGAGAGAGAGAGAGAGAGAGAGAGCGGAGAGGGCGCAGGGAAGGAATCTGGTTCATTATTTAGAAAAAATAATAAAATAGATAATTGAAATTACTCATTTTCAGCAATATTTCTTCTTCCCGATGGAAAAATTGGCTTAAGACAAAATTGCTGAGTGTGGCTGTGTCAGTGTCAATGATTTAGTTACAACATCAAACTATCAAAGAATTGTACAACACCTTGTATCTTTTTTTCCCTTCAATATTACTATAAAAAAGTAAAGTTCACGAGCTCTTCAAAGTTTTCTTAGAGTCTGAAAAAAATTACTAATAGTATGCTACGTGGAATGATCAAGTTTTGGTCTTTAGATCGGGAGGTATGAGGTTCGGTTCTCAGGTCGGTTCGGCCATCGTTTGGCCACGGCGCAGTTCATGAGCCCTTATCACTGTCCGTTTGCTGTCGAGTATATCTTTAAAAGAGTTAATGTGGCGTGTCCTAATTAGTTGAATTATGTTGGTATAGTATATAATATATATCTAGGTAAAAATTGTTTTTCAGCTTTGAAACTGTCCCATGCAGCTCGCTAAAAACTCATTGTCGTCCACGTCATTAAATTTATTTAAAAGGGCAACTTGAGGTAGGCGTTGTTGGAACTGAAAAAGCTTACGGCATCTTCAAGAATAAGGACTCTAGACGAAAAGCCACAACTGCATACTGGAGGGCAACCGAAACTGACATTGTTTTGCCAGATGCTCGATCGTTCAGGGTGTTCATAAAAGCTGTTCCGTCTGAATCTGGAGAGATGTGGTGGGCAGCGATTGATGATATCGAGATCAAACATAGGTCTTGCTTATCTGTGGATCGACATATTGTACCAAAACCGCCAGGTTTGTGTGTATATTGAAATATTGTGATACTTTTATTTTCTTTTTCTCTGTTTGTGTGTACATGTGTTTGTTTTTCTCTGGGGGGGGGGGGGG
>BLXT01001415.1:11745-23485 GCA_019648995.1 Plakobranchus ocellatus
TTAGATAATCTTAAGAATAAGAATCATACCACTACCAGTGATTAAGCTTAGACCTCTTTAGAGCAATAGTTTGAGATCTAGCTCAAAGAGTAGTATTTATACTTCACACTCAGTCATGGGAATCAATGTTATGTGAATTCCAAACGGCTTACAAACCCTCAGTATGTGTAGCTCATGATGTATGAAAATTATGAAGGTAATGAAACCAAATTTGATTGACTGGTACAATTCACTGAGTTTTGTTCATCACCTCGGTTATACATACTTGCATGCAGATAAAACACTCTGTGAATGCTGCACAGATTTAAAAATTAAATCTTTGCTTTGTGAAATGCCACAGCTGTTAATTAAGAAAAAAAATGAAAAGGTCAACTTCACTTTAATAAGTGTCACGTGAGTCCATCTTCTCTTGAGTCAATCCTCCTTTCCAGGAACATAACCATATGTAGAAGGGTTTTTTGTGACGACAAAAGGGATAAGCTGATGTCGACATTCAAAGACAGGCACTTTTTTTGCTCTCTAAAACACCTGTATCTGAAAATTTGTGTAGTTCTTCACCAGATTTTGTCATCAAAACTGTATAATCAGCATACCAGATTTTCACCACTGGACCTCACTATGTTAGCTGTGCACTTAACTTACTATAGAGGGTCTGAAACAATCATCAGTATGCTTTTATTTCAACTAATAACATAGACATACTGTATAGCAAAATGTTGGTAACGAAAAGATGAAAAAAAGTACAATAAGTACAGGCAGTTTGCACTAATGGTAAAAAAAAAAATATATGAATAGAAAAGATATGAGTTTGTAAAAAAAAAATTCTTAGCTTATCTTTTCAACTTACCATAACTAGGAAAAGCATCAAAGTCGTGGCAGTGTACATGATCCAATTTAGAATTTGCACAGGCGGTGGGTGTCAATGAGGGTGTGGGTTCAAATCCTACTCAGACATAATTATTGTAATTTTCTCTCGTCTTCTGTCTTGTCTTGTCTTGTCTGTTGCTAGGTCTAAGTGCGTTAACGTCTTTATTCATCTCTTCATTCTATATATTTGTGTCTTTCACACTGTATCTTTAGTAGATCCTTAGATCTAGCTTTGTGGTCTTGGCTTCCTGTGTGGATAACCTTTCTTTCTAACACAGAAAAATTCACATGAATATCTGTAAAATTCTCAAAGTTATTACAAAAAATACAAATCTTAGAAGCAGGGAGAAGAAATCACAATTTCTAACAAGTCATGTTTTTTACAGGCTTGATAGCTGAAACGGTAGGGTGCACAATACCTGGATGTTTTGCCTAGTGTGCCATACTTTGAAGTAAACCTCTTTATACAAATGAGGTTCCCCAGGTCAGGTGTAACAGAAGTACACAGTCCTTTTTTTTTTTTACCACGGTAATTTGGATGTGGCAATGTGTAATTATGAGTCGACTTTCTTTGACTTTGAATAATTAGTTCAAAGAAGGAAAAAAACCCCTTACATCACAAATACTTCAATTTATGCAAAATTCGAATAGTTGGACTTGGGCTTTTGAGGTTTCCACTGTATTGCATATAGCTATTTATTGTGTGAGCAAGAATGATCGAGCTAGATTTTGAGTTTTAGGGTGCACCATAAAAGAAATCCTCCAGCATCCACACTCCTAAGCCTACCATTAAACAAGTCTTTTAGACTTGATCATATTATTAGACAATTGACAATCAGTAGGAATTTTTTTGGTTTTTTTTTTTTTAAATCTCAGGGAGTCTTAGGTTCATTTATCACTAAAATCTCACATTGGGAATGTCTTTGACTTACTTGAGGGACAGTAGTGTAATACAGTTTTTAGTTGCGCATTTAAGTGTACTGGCACATTTCTGTGAGCAAAATTTGAGATTGGCAGGACTGTAAAAATTCTAAATTAATCTTGCGATTTGGAAATATATTTTAATATAGGAGCATTTTTCAGTACTAAAACTGAGCCACATTGGGTCTCTAGATCTGTAAATTTAAGGTAGACATGAGTAAAATTACTAAAAAGGAGCAAATAGGAAGACCAGTGGAAATTCAGCCAAGGTGTATCTCATCTGTGAAATGTAATGTTTTGTTTGATTTAAAAATTTTATTTTTCAATCTCAAAAAAGATATGTTTTCTAGTTTAATATTGACGCATTATAAGACTGTAAGAGACAGGACAATGTGAGTGTTCAATGTAGCCAGAGTGCTCTACAGCAGCAATATTCAAAAGTTTATGCTTTTACTAGCACCTCTGTAATCAGTTTAGGAAAACTAATCTATAGCACAGAGTAATATATCTTCACTGAGCAGGACACTACACATACAGTTTCTTGTTGTTCTTCATAGAATCGGCCAACCGAGGAAGTGAAGGCTGAGGTTGCAGTTGCAGAGGAGGATGATGACATCAAGGAGAACAATGATGAAGAAGAGGATATGAAAAATGAGGAACAAGGTAGGCCTACAAGGAGAAAAAAAGGGTTTATATTGTGCTATAAGCTTCAGCCTCCTTTGATTTATTAGCAATTTTAATTTTTGAAAGTGCATTCTCCAGTTGCCATTGAATTGCAGTATCATGCAATAGCCAAATAAACTGAGTATCCTGCTGATGGACTCCTGAATCCCTGGGTAAGCAGAGTTCTGTGTAGCTGGCTGATGCTCACAACTATTAGTCATGTATGTTCAAGTGGGCGAAACTTATGTTGTTGGTCTTGATTTTAAAAATGGTCACACCTCAATGCATGTCGTAGACTGAAGACTTTTAAGTGGTGGGCTAGATGAAAGCTTACATGTAACTGTTCAAATAAAAGCTCACGAAAGATTTTTTTCTTACATTTTTCAAAAAACACTTTGCCTTAGACATTTGATTCCAATTCTGAGTAATTATCATTATAAACAAGAAAGACACGCAGTCTTTATAAACAAAAAGCCATGCACTTGTCAATTCATTTAGCATTATTGTGACGCAAAAGTAGGTTTGGTCCTTTTTCAGGAGGCCATAAATAAATACAAATGCATGGGTGCAAGTTTGCCAGCTGTGGCCGGCATGATGGCCAACCAAAATTTCTTATTAGTCACTGCCAGCCAATGGAGATTGGGAACAAGGCCCCTTATCGAGGAAATTGGGCGTTTGGTTTGCTTGAGAGTGAAAAATGGGAAACATGTGAACAAAGTTTGTTTTGGGTTTTTCTTTTTTTCCAAGGAAAAAATTTTGGTGAGCGACCATAAATTGTCTAGCTATCACATGGTTCTGTGTGGTTAGACCTAATTTGAACAAAACGCCAGGTGTATTTGTCAAGCCCACAAGTGAAATTAAGGATTATCACAAGCAAGGGCTGCTTGGATTTTGTGGATAGATAATTTGCCTGTTAAGTTGGATAATCCATCTGTCTTTGGTTACATCAGTAGAGATTTTTACCTGTGTCATTTTATTATCAGTCATCTTCCAACTTTCATCAGACATTGCTATTATCACACTTTTATTATTACCACCATCACCACATTCATATTCATACCATCACCATCATAACCATCTTGATCATCAACACCACCATCTTTTTCTTTATTATCACCACCTTTATCATTGTCATCATCATCTCTGAGTGTTATTTTCTTTGGCATCACCATCATCATCACCGTCTCTTTCATGATCATCACCACCACATTCATCATCATTATCTAATCACCAAATTCATCCTCATCATCATCATCCCCACCACTTTCATCTTCATCATCACCTTCATCAATGTCATTTCAGCACAATCAGGTCTAGAAAACATTTCACAGCAGTCAAGTACCATACCCAGGGTCCCCGCCAGGTCGGGAAATCGGGGAAAAAGTCGGGAATTTCCTGATGGATCGGGAACTCGGGAAAAAGCAAAATTAACCCCCCTAATTCCGATTTTCATTTGATCTTTTTTTTATTTGTATGGTCGCGTACGGAAGTTTTTTTTTCTCCCTTTGATAGGCCTTGGGCCTATTGACGAGATATCGGAGCCGATCCTACAATACCTGTAACTTTCGACTCCTATGCAGCACTGCCAAGTGCTATCAATTTTATCATTCGCCTCACTACCTTGAGCAGTCCGTGCATCATTGGGCTAGCTTAGGAGACAATGCAGGCATGCGTTTTGACGCAATTTGTCTCTCCACTCTTCGTTTGTGTTGGCTGACTGAAAGCAACATAAGTCACAAACTGATGGCTTTATTATTAAATTTATTTGTATTCAACTCATTTCAAGTGCAATCTCTTATATTTTCGTGATGTTGTATTTAAATCTTGTGCTTGTTTCTAATGTTCAATAACATTATTTCTCTGTTGATGTAGACGAAACAAATCCACCCACACAATTCAGTGCAGAAGAGATCCAGTCCATAGCACAAAAACTTGGAGACTCATGGATGAAGCTGGGACAGAAACTCAACTTTCCTGCTGATGATTTGGCTTACTTCAAAGATTCCTCAGAGACCTCCACCGCAGCGGCAGTGTCTATGATCACTGTTTGGCAGGTTGTCTGTCTTTTTTTATTGTTTTTATCTCTCGGTTATTATTATGAATGACATAGATCATATTATTATTATTAATAAATATTGTATTATTGATTTTATTATTATTATTTTTTTTTTTTTATTCAGGCCTGCCTATTTGTCCCGATTTTTGGTGCAATTCACGATTCCATGATTGAAGTGAAAATGTCCTGATTTTTCCAATTCAACCCTCTCATTTGCTGGCACAATCTCTTCTCTTTCGTTTTCCCTTGAGAAACCCACACATGGATAATCAAGGCCACAGTGCTGCCATTTTTTTCCCTTCCCTCTCAGCTATGCCTGCCTGAATAATAACTCAGAACAGGAGGGCACAAATATGTCAATCTCACCTATTCTGATTCTGTATCTGCCACTGTGTTTTCTTTCCCGAGAGGTCCTGCCACTGGCTTTAGCATGTGTTTGGGGTAGTAGTAACGCCCGAGGAAGTCTGTAATACGGCATTTTAAAGATCTCATCAATTGATGTCATCAAGCGCTGGATCATTGCACTCTCTCTATCTCCCTCATACACACACACACACACACACTACATGACATAACGGATTCGAACCTTGTCTGGGCGCCCTGGTTAGATGTAGGACCTGACAGCTTTGTTTTTTTTTGTTTTTTTTTCCTTTATTTGCACTTTTCTAAATTTTCTAAATTTAAGGCTGTTTGGCAATGTCATTGTCTGGCCCAATTTTTTAACGATCTAATGATCAGGGCTAGTAAAGATACAACCAAGTGTAAAAAATGGAATGCAAAGGAAACCATCGAGTATTGCTTCTTCTAAAAACCAAAATAATTTTTATTTCTTAGTATTTTCTCTGTGCACTGGCAATAAAGTTCTAGTTTTATACATTGTATTTATCCTCTATTTTTATCATTTGAAAGTCACCTTTCTTTTACTTCACAATTATGAAATGAACATAAAGAAAAAAAGGGTTGTTTTAAGCTAGATCAAATCTAGCTGATCAGCAGGCCTCATAAAAAAAAAAAATTAAGATTTGTCCAAAGTGTTGTCCTGATTTTAGCATAAAATTTGAATTTGATGGGCCAGTAATGTTGAACCATAAAAATTTTGGTTGAACAAGCCTTTTGAGCTTGTGTAAAAGAAAAAGAAATAAAACAAATGATTGTATCAGTTTTCTTTGTTTGCATTTTCATCAAAACAGGGTTTGATGTTACATCTAGTCCTTGGGCTTTCAAGAGAGTTTGTTACAGAATGTACATTATAGAATATATAATACGAAAAGAGTAAAACTAAATATTAGTACCTGAGAGAGTTTGAAAATCATCCTGGAACTGGTAGAAAGGTTCTGTAGAAGTTTCAGAGCCCTGCGCTATGTATTCTAAAGGAGAAAGCATTCAAAGTCACAGTTTATGTAAAAGATGCCTAGTGGATCAAGGTTTTTTTGTGTTTTTTTTGTTATTCATTCACAATCAAAAAAATTTGACCAAAAATACATGACATATGTAAGGTTGGACTTTTTTTTTAAAAGGGGAAGCTTCTCTGTTCATGTGACAATACAAGAAAAAAATTTTGTGTACCACTTCAAATATGCAATTTCATGTTTTTTATGTTGTTTTTTTTTTCCTCCACTTACCAAACAGGAAGAGGATCCTGAGAGAGACACAATATCCATAGTGTATGATGCTCTAGCTGATTTGGGATTAAAGTCTATTCTTCAGCCTAGAGATTCTCCATGATCAAGCAATACTGGATTCTTTCACAATGAAAAATTTTTTTTGTTGTAATAGTTGAACATTTGTTCCAAGAATAAAATTGATGTATTTTCTGATGTTGGAGACATATTTTTGTGACTTACAAATGTTTTTCATGTATCACTATCAGCAGTTTGAACGTTGGTTGAATCTTTTTCTCGTCTTTCAAAATGCCACAGATATTTAGATAAATGTGTGAAATTTAAAGTGCCTAGGACCACTTTGTTGGTTTCCATTCTAATTTTTTTTTTCATAAAAAGAAAAAAAAGTAATGATTAACTTCATTGAGATAAATATTAAAGAATAAGACATTTAATTAGACATGATATGAAGACTAATCAGAATAGCCAACATTCTCTTTAGCAAACATGATAACCATAGGAGGAATAATAGAACATCAAAGGAAGCAATAATGTCCGTTAAATCAAAAATACTTGTTAAAATAAGTAAACAATAATAAGTAAATCAAAAGTATTTGTTAAAATAAGAAGTAATCAATATATAATTCACAGATGTGAAGGAGTGAAATTGAATATTTATTACTGAGGTCAATAAAGTATGGTAGAACACTTTTGAAATTGAGAAAATAATCCTTATCATCCTACCAGAAAAGAAAGAAACAACAGGAAACACAAAACAAAAAGATGATGGGAAAAGAAAAGGGAAAATTTATTGTAAAAAGAGTTATATGGGGCCAAGTCTTGACAACAATGAAAGGAAACTACATCTGTATAGCCAGACAACAATTATGTCATTTTTGTTTTGATTAAACCTAAGGGGTAAAACTTTTGTGCGCATATACTCTGCATAATTCAAATTTGTTCAAATAAGTTTGAGTTGATTGTTGCTTTGTTTTACTATTTTATTTCATTTCCTTCAACCACAATTGCATCTTCGAGATCCTTCAACTTATTTATTTTTTACTGGGTGTGCTGTATTTGTTAACTTTTTTTTTACCTCACAAAAAAGCAAAACAATAAAAATTTATGTGGTTTCATTCTTGCACTCCATTAATGCTGTTTTACTTTTCTTCAGTTTCTTGATTTTGCTTCCTTGTGAAATAGATTTTTCAAAAAACACATACAAAACGGTGATAACATAATGTTTTGATCTAAAAGGGGCAAGCTCACAAACGGTTCCAATAATGTAACCAAACATAATTATATAATTCACCTTGTGAACGTGCAGACAATAACCCAATCAACAGCACTTAAAAATACATTTCAAGAACAGTAAGGACAATAGACCTTCCAAATACAACAGTGATGTAACAGTAATATGCTTATATTTTCAAGGATCCTATACCTTTGATGTTATGTGACAATAGAAAAACAACTATAACTGTACTTTTGCATGACAAGAAAAGGTATTTTGACTTTTGAATGAGATTGTTGAAAGCAGCTGTTGTTTTCAGGAAAATATGGGCATATTAGTTTATTACACTTTACTTAGGCCTATACTAATAAGAAGTATATGAAGTGTAGGAGAGCTAGTTTAGAGATGGCCTTGATGAAAAAAAATTAAAAAGAAAAAATTACTGGTATGAAGCAGTAGGAGCAACATGGTAAATTTTGCAAATCTTTTGAATGAGGTTTCAAAATAGGTCTCCTAAGTGTGGGTGTTGCTGATTTTGGTACACCAAAATATGATACTGGTTTTCAAAATTCAAATATTGAATATAAAACTGTCATTACCTGATGCCTGAAGAGAAATTCAAAAGAAGCCAGCAGATGCTTTTGTCTGGTTATTTTGCACCATCGCCAGAGCCTCATGCCTCACAAAAAGTGAATGTTCATTTCTTCTCATGCCTCAAAATACTTTTTTGCACTTGGCTTTGTCCTATGTGCAAGCTAAAACTATATTTCTATTGCCATTTTTTACCAACCATATTGTTGGTTTCAAGCCAGCCATATTATGAGACACAGATTGGCATGATACCTCTTTACCGAGTCATCTGCACAATGCCTCTCTTGGTCTCTCTGTTTCCCCCGTCCTACACACATATATGGTAGGCAAAGGCTGGGCCAAGCTTGTTTTTTAGTGCCAAGCATCTCCCAGACCATTCCCTTTAATTTGAAATAGCCATACACATGGTTAGACTTGCCTTTTTCTTCTGCTTGGTGGAAGGGCATTTGTTACTTGAAACTAGGCACTGGATTGCAGCCTTGTGCATAGTGTGCATAACTTGTACAACTTGTTTGCTGGTGTGAAACCCTTGTCCGTCCCCCACAAAATTTTGCTCAGGGATGGGATATGGATCCTGCAGGACATCCATCAGCCATTTCTCAGAAATCAAACAACACATGCCAAACTGATTTATCTCCCCCACATAGCGACATTCAGTAGTGAAACTGAAGACCATTTGTGATGTCCCTGGTTTGACAGAAGCAGCATTGGTTTCAACCTTTTATAGAAAATTTGGATTGTGTCCCTTTGTCTTTTGTCTAAAGATTGAAGGTTATCATTTGCCTTGAAGTTGAAGGCCTTATAAAATTTGGGGAATCTTTCATCACAGAAAATTAAGGAGCACACTAAAGTTCCACGGTCCCAGGTCGCAAAGATGAGATGATGATTGTTGCTGGCATCATCCCTCAGCTAAGATATTGGCTATCTCACTGCCCATAATTCTGTGACAGGGAAGGCAGCCACTGGATGGCAGTCTGCATCCCCTCTACCCTGGAAGGGTGTCTGCTGGTCACACTGCTTCTCCCAGATCTGCCCTACCTGTTCCAGCCAAAGCTTGCACTAAGGCCGGGCAGTTGGTGAAGAATACCATGCGGGTAGAGGGCTTACTCCCCAGTTCCCTCCTGGTGACCTCCATTTAAACTCTTATTGACCATCTTATGCTTGCAGTCAAAGCTGCACATTGTCTCTCAAAGTTTACATATCTGTCTTCAACGCCTGTAGCAAGTAATTGCCACAAAATTGGTCATTTAAGGGCTCTGCCCCCCCACCCAAAAAAAAAAATATATAAAAAAAACAGTTTCAGAGAGACAAGCATCATTTAACTTCCCCATCCCTCCCAAAAATCAAATTAGGGGTGAAAAATATAAATAAAAGGCAAATTATACACACACACATAAAAGAGTAAAGAAAATGAAAACAAGACTACATTTTTGTTCAGGACTGTTTTCAATTTTGATATGATTTCATTTCATAATTTAATTTTTAGCTATTCTTTGTGTTCATTTAAACTAACCAAGAAAAAAAAGAGGGAAAATAAATGTCAAAAATATTACACTATGAAGTCAATAGCCATATAATGTTTGCAATCCTATAAACAAGTAACTATGAATAATATTACAGTGCTATACAATTCTTAATATGTTTTGAAAATAATAATTAATATATTGTATAAAGTTCAATATACTTGAGATGTAAGATATATTCATAGGTATGGTGGAGACATTTGTTGCTAGGATGTGAGAAAAAAAAATATTTCTCTATATTTTAGAAATATGATGCTTCATTACAACATTCTTTTAACATTTTTTTTCATTTTGTTTTTAAATTATAAACACTCTGCTTCTTTATCTTTTATCTATTGCCAATTTTAAAAGTGGTTTTGATGTTCTTTTAAAAGCATAGAACCAGCAAAATTAAAAATACACAATTTAAATATTCATGGGACAAAAAGGCATTCAAACTTGGCTGGCATGCAAAAAGTGAGATAAAAAAAAAAAATGAGAGCATCCAAAAACTAATTGCACTAAAACTGTGAACAAATGACAGAAAAATAAAAGATGAAAAAAAAAATTAAATGTATGTCATCATCACAAAAGAAGTCATGTTGTATATCTATAGTATTTGATGCAATTGAAATAAAGATCATGGATTACAGGGGTAAAAATCAGTCTATTTTTTTATGTATGGAAGAAGATAGATTTGCTATTGATATAGGCTCCACATAAGGAAAGATAGTTTCATGTCCATTATTTAGTATTTCCACTTAAATTTATTCGGGAAGTGTGCAACATGAATCATTTTGTAAGGAAAAAAGAATGGATTCATTTAGAATAATAATAGCATAAATTCAGTTACTTTAATGTAAATATCAGCAAGAACGAACACGATTTTCCCTTTTATAGACTTTAGAAGCAAATCTGTTATCCCTTTAATACAGTAAGGAATGTATAACCCAATTCAACTTGAGTTGTGAAAGGAAAAAATAACTTCTCACACATGAATGGCAGCTAAAGATTTTTTTTTTTTAATTATTTATTCCAAGTTCAGGTCATTGTGGAAAGCCTAAGTAAGAAATAAATAGTTTCAAAATTATTCCCCTTTGCCATGTTCCAAAGTAAATCTTTTATGTGTATATGATTTTACTTTCTCAACTGTACATTTGTTTACTGTATCTCTTAAATCTGTTTCTCATGTCGCTGTGTGAACCAAGCAGGATAGGTTTCACGTTTAAAAACCTAGGTTTGCATTTTACTAAAATAAATTTTTCATATGCTCAGCATAATTATAGTCCATATTTTGATGGTAGCCCGTCCTAAAAAAATATCCAGGATAAAATTAGAATCATCCTTGCAATAGGCCTATGTATAAAAGATTGATCAAACACCATACAGTTTGATTGATTGCTATAAAAAAAAAAAATAGACACTCAATATTGGTAAAAAACAGTAGTTAAATTTGTTTGTTTCAAGGCACTTGCACATGGCCACACATACCATATCTGGTATTTCTTGGTTAATATATTTTATTTCAACTGCACAATTTATTTGTGGCTCATTACACTTTACAGGCAAACTCGTCCATTTTGTGGAAATGACTATAAGTTTTTTGCAAGGTCAAATTTAAAAGTTCTGGGGTTTAATTACTTACAATATTTTGAGATTAAACAAAAGCATGACCATATTTTACAGCTTTTTGAAAGTTCTACACAGAAACCCTAAAAAGAGATGACTAGTAATAAAAATTGGACATCTGCAGTCATTTTAGTATTTTTTTTTAAGTTGAAAAGTATCCAACATTTTATGGTGAAATAATAGTAGAACAATTTTGATTCATGATTTATCAAATTTGTGTACATATAGTATATGCAAAATTAAATGTTAGTGTTTTATTAGCAACATTTCACAAAACGATACCTTTACTTTTTTTTTACATACACACACACAAAAGTTGTGGGTGCGCACACACATATTTTTATATAATTTACATATTTTTAAAAACAAACTTTGAAGATAATAACAACCAAATGGTTTTTTTTTTGCGTTAAGTGACACACATCTCCAACTCATATCATCAATGTCATTATATAAGTCACATGTAGCTGAAATAAAGCAGTAAAGAATGAAGGGATTAAGAATGACAAACATGACAAGGAAGAGACCAGCATTTAATGTTGTAACAAAAAAGAATGTGAAAAAATTGAACATCCAAAAAATTTTCTTTATACTTTCTTTAAGTTTTTACTTTTCATAGTGCTCATTCATGGTGACACCATATTAAATAAGAAAAATTGTACTCATGGAAAATAAA
>BLXT01001415.1:24036-35109 GCA_019648995.1 Plakobranchus ocellatus
TGTCTGCAGATTCCAGGGTTAACTACACTAAGCTTCCATCACAACATTTAACTCTGGAATAAGCAAAAACACCTAACACACAACTCCATTATCTAACAAAACGAAATGCACATTTTATAACGTTACATCACAGGTTTGTTTTTCAACAGATTTTGAGTAAGAATTTAAAAGTCATTACATTTTTTTAAAGGATTTTTTGGCAAAACGGTTTTGGTAATAATTTAAAAGAGATCCCTTGTAAAACTGGGATATTGTGGAGATTCAAAGAGCTGTATACATTGAGACATAGCAATGGTAAAAACTAATTTATCAAAAGCAGTTTAAAATAATATAAAAGTCATCCCTTTTGAAATCCTCATAAGCATGTAAATAGTCTGATTATCCCAATTTCTCAGCATATACAGAAAATGAGATGCTTATTTTAGTATGCTCTTACGTGGTTTGTTCTACAGTGTAAGTATAAAAATTTATGGAATGTTAATGGTCACTGTTGGGGTTAAACTCCTAAAGGATTGTGTTGGCAAACAACGTAACGTTTCTTCTCTGCAAAGCCATTCACAGCAGCTTACATGCTCTATTTGCAAAGATAAAATTAAATTGCAAAAATAAAAAATTAAAAAGATTTTTTTAAAGATTGAAACAACTAACCTTAAACTTAAAAGCAAATTGTTTTTCTCTGATTAAAAATAATCACTAACCATGTAGTGGTCCATTAAGAATGTCAGTGTTCTATTTGATAGAAATTTTATTTGCTTTTAGTCCCTAAAAGATCAACAAAGTAATTAAGTATTGAAATGTCCTTTATGTAAGTATTTCTCATACCAAATTGTCACTACAAGACAAGAGTATAAGTTTTTACATAATGAAGTGCCTTTTTTATTGTGATGTATAGAGAGAAGATTTTAAAAGAACTTCAAAAAGCTTTTTTTTTTTGGTCATGTCAAAATCATCCTCGATACAAAAATTACATCTTTGTCACTCGTGCTGAAGGAAGGCACAAAAACTAAACCTGCATCACTTCAGTGCAAAAATATCAATTCTCCAGTTTAAGTCAATTTTTTTAAACCACAAAAGGAGACGAGGAAAAAAAAAAATGTAAATGGTTAGGATATTTTGCATGACAAATTGATGCTTGTAAAAATTATAACACAGGAATTAGTCCCAACATCTGGCAAAAAGAGGTCATGCATGGAGAAACAAACACAAATTCCTTACACTCCTAGTAAGCTTCCAAACAAACAAAAAAATCATGCAGGCTGTGTGCAAAACAAAAAGTCAGAGGTAAAATATTGAAAAAAAAAAACATATTAGACAAAGACAGTTTTAGAAGAGCAGTTAAGACTTAGTAATGTGTATAGATAACAATCACTGATTTTGGACAACATATGAGTTCTCAAAAAAGTACTTATTATAATGTTATTTCAAGATTTTATATAGATCTACATGTGTATTTGTGTGTGATTTATTTAAATTAGTGTCATGCTTACAATCAGGCATATAGATGTTTCAATAGAATAGAATCATGCCATCAGACTTGCTCTAAGTCAGATGTCACATGTTACATTTTTTTTTTTAAATAGAGTTTGCTTTTTTCCTTCCTCTCACTGCTTGAAAGTACGTAAAATACTTAAATCTTAGCACAGAATTCACATACAACCACTAGCCAATTTTCACCATTACAAAGCTCACAGAATTCAGGTTCAGGCTATTTTTATGGGGTTTTTTTATATTGAAAACGTAACTTTCAATTAATTTTGACTGATCTCATGATATATTGTAAATGTGTATCAAAGTAACACTATTAACTTGAAGTGCACGGCCAAAACATACTGAATTTTACAAATTTTTCACGGCCTGTGAATGAACTCTGAATCCTCAGTGACTGGAGATCAGATTGATCGCACTAAAAAAAAAAAGGGAATGGATCTGAGAATGTAAAACTGAAGATTGAGGGAAGGAGTATAAGAAAGAATGTATAAGAGAATTGGGAAGAAATGAGAGTTTTAGAACAGGTTTTTTATTTATTTGCTTCTTTACACTACAAAAAAAGACAGGTAAAAATCTTAAGATTGTCGCGATAATGAAAGAAAATAAATCAACATTTATATGGAGGCTTTGGTACTGCAGTCCTCAGATGTGCGACTCAGGAGCTAGACATATTTGGATGCTGGTAGATCCTGGCGTATCTCTGACTGTATGACATATGGGGGTTCCAGTTTACAGGTGGCCTCAGGTCGCGGCCTGCCAGATAGCTAAAAGGAGAAAAAGAGATTATGGAAAACTTCCCTGCTGTTGATAATAATAATAAGCAAAAGGACATATTCACCAATACTTTTATTGTAACTATGCAAAAGTTTATTCGTACATATAATTAATATACAACACAGTATGAGAGAAATCATTTATACATTCAATCACTCAATCATGTACCTTGCTTCACAGCTTTGGCAATCACTTTCCTTCAAAGATCTTGATTTTTTGCGGCTTATATTTTATCTGTGATTAGGTTTCTTTTTCCATGAAGTGCTTTTGTCCAGCAGTTGGAATTTTTTTTCTTTCTCTGCCTCTCTTGCAATCTATTTTTATGTTGTAAACAGATGTTTCAAGTTTTTTCTCTCATGGTGTGGTTTAAGACCAGCCGGAGTAAAGTGGTGAGGAAAGCAATGGCAAACTGCCTCAGAATGCCACAATGACAAGAACAATCAGGACCTTACTTCTGGTTTCCCGATACTTCTATCAAGCATGGGATTCACTTTACTTACTTAATATGTAATAATAAGGCTTTTCAGCATCACAATGACTTCTTTACCTCTAGTGTAACTGCTTTAGTATGACCAAGAATGGCCTAGGCATATGTCACATTACTGCTGTGTTCCTGATGTTAAGTAAGCTTGATTGTTTCTCAATTAAGATACACCATACAAGTTTAAAAACTGACGGTTAAATTTTTCATTATGAGATGTAAAGGCAAAATTCACAAAAAAATTGGACTTACCCATTCTGTGCCTGTTTATTTTCAAAGGGTGGAGGGACAGCTGGCTGTTGGGGCTGGTTTTTCTGCACACTGTCTTGCTCATTGAACTGCTGTTGCTGCTGCTGCTGCTGTTGCTCCCCACCCACCTGAGATGTTGGGTTCTTGGCTTCATCAGCAAACTTGTACACAATAAGCAAGCAATCCTTACAAAGCTGCACAATGCGCCGGCAACAGTCCATCTCAGCCTGTGAAATGTTCTCACTGCTCTTGCTGAAGATTGTCTCCCATGTATTACTGCTCATACAATTAAGAAAAGTATACAAATACCATAGGTATGGGTTACATGAAATTATATCACATCAATCAACAACAAGTGAATAAAAAAAAGACCATTACATTGATATGTTAATGTAAAATCAAATTTAATTTGTATTTAAACTCTTGTGTCATTAAATTTGTTTAAATAATTTTTAAGTTGGTGGTTGTATTCTTCTACTATATTTAGGATGCTCTTACAATTAAAAAATAATTAAAAACTCAATCATGTTGGCACAAGAAATCCAAAAACTTAGAAGCAAAAGCAAACAACAATTTAAAAAAACAAAACAAAAAAAAAAGCCATGTCTTCATGTATGATTGAAGAGCGTACAATGTTTTTGCCCTTTCCACAAATGAAAAGAGGTGGAAACCTCACTCTGGTATAATCTTGCCTCAAGATAACTTTAATACTGAAACACCTGTTTCTATCATCTAGTAATGACTTCGAGATTCCTCAAAAATAGAAAAGCTTAAACTTGAACTTAAGCTGTGTTCAAATATCTTGTAAAAGATTTTTGTCAACACCAAATTTTTGAAGCGCATAAACCAGGTATTAACTCTTTAACAAGTTATTTTTTAACTCATTTTTTTTGGATTTTTCTCCCTTGTCAACAAGAGTGTATTTTTAAAATGCCCATAAATCACTCCATTTTTGTTTCAGCTTATTGTCCAATACACCAAATGAAAGGAAAAAGAACATAGTAAACTGTGAAAGCAAAATTATGTACCTTTTTCTCGTAATGCTGTGTTATTGTGTGAGTGCAAAAAGTGGTAAAAAATGGTCATGTACAGTGAGAGCGTTTTTGACTAAATAAGCGGTTGGTTTGAGAAAAGCTCTGAGCGTTTCTGACTGGTTAAAGAGTTAAGTTTTATGAAAGAGGAAGAATGTTGATATACATTGAAATAATGAATTAATATCACATATTCCTTGCCAATTGATGCACTGACTTGCACAGGACAAGTTTTTCAGTAAGTTGCGAGATTTAATGCAAAGCTAGGATGCAACTCTGAGTTTAGAGTTTCAAATCAATCCTTACAAACTCTCCTGGTCAACCTGTAATCCTCAGTGATCCCTTTCAAAGGAAAGGCAAATGAGACCCAAAATGTCTTGTGCTCTATCTATCTGCGAATTTATGGAAAACTTCCTGGAGTATTTAACGAAGGTTATTTTAACCAGCGGGATTGTGGACTGTGATGAAAAGAGAAGCTTTGGTCATCCCAGCAAAGTGTCATGGAAAATAATTGAGTCCTGTTTGAGCTTGGTCATGCCTCTATAAAACCTACAAACCAAGTAGTTGCAAACCAGATTGTATTTGTAAGCATAAAAATGAGCTGCCAATTCGAACAACAAAAAAAGAAAAATATCATGGACAATAATAAAGAAAAATTGGAAGAAAAGGAAACTTTCCCTCAATGTTCTGCTCTCTACTAACATTAGAGTTCAGAGCATTTGAAAAAACATCTTATGAAGCTGTTTCAGTCACACATTGTTACTCCTCAAACAGTCTATAAGCCCATCGTCTGCGAGATATAGTCCCTCAACCTTGTCAGGTATGGGTTACATGAAATGGCATAAGCCAGCAACAATAAAAAAAAAAAAAAAAAAAAAAAAGACCATTTTTATGATACATTAATTTAAAGTACTGCTGTTATTTTGTCAAAGCACCAATACCACCACCAAAAAAATGTCAACAAAGCACTCAAGTTTAAGCAACTTGCAATTCTCAATCAATGATTGTCTTCACATGTACTTTGCTGAAAATTGTCTCACTGAGCCCGCAGATTTTTTTCAATCCATGATGTTTTTTTTCCAGCTTCTGTTTTTTTAACTGCCTCCACTTAAAACTTTAAAAAAAAAGAAAACTTATAATCAGACGCTTAAACGGACCAGCCAGAGTTTATGTGATAGCAGTTCTTGGCAATACATTTTTCACAATGGTAATGTATTTGGGGCACATTTAAAAAATCATTCTGACTCAATCTCTTGCCTGGTGGGAGAGAAGGAGTTCCAAAGGCCCTGCCCATGGCTCCAAAGCAGACGGTTGAACACACGGCTGAAAATGCGGAAAAGGCGAAGATTGTCAATATCAGAGCTACGCCAAATACGTTGAAGCATGGCTCGCACGTTTGACCTCACAATATCAACAACCTGAAAAGAAAGAAAGAAGAACAAAGTTTCCAATTTTGTTTAAAGATGCTAGAAGTAAACAAAGCAATGAAAAGAACTTGCAGTTTGTAGATCTCATCACTTTAAATACTCTTGATAATTCAGATGAAGAATTCTTGCACCCTTTCCTTTCAAATCCATTCAATTTACAATTAAAAAAAAAACTGAATACATTTTTGAAAATCTGAGTCAAACTTTTTCTTTTAATTTGAATTATATTTTCACTATAAAAAAAAAGTGAGGAAGGCACATTTGTTAAACATCTCTAGCAGATGACTGGAGAAAATGGCATTGTCATTTGGAGAGGCAGAGTTACAAACAACTTTTTATCTTCTTAATTTGATCAATAAAATACTTTGAATGGCAAAATGTAAAAGTATTATGGCAAATCACTTTAGTCCTATTTTGATAAAAAATATTTTCAAAATGCTTGTTCTGGTGTCACAAAAGTAAGAATGTTGAATTAGAAACTTCCAATATATTTAGCTAATTTTACAGACAAATTTATCAAGTAGGAAAAAAAACATAAGCTTCATGAAGATGGCAGTTTCTGAAAGTGGAGAACAATAGACATAAAAAAAATCTTGATAGAAGATGATTATTTCTACACTAAAATAACATGTAAGATTTCTTATCAAGCAGACTCAAAATATATATAGCCAAATCCTTTATTAATATCAGTTTTATCATAATGATCAATGAGAATAAACTGCCCTGGTTTAGTAAACATTACAAAAAACATTAGAAAAAGATTTACCTTTCTTCGTTTTATAGAGTCTAACTTGACCAGCCAATATGATGCTATCCTAGGTTTGTGAAATTTCCAGTTCTCATGGAGCTGCCAAATTTAAGAAAAAAAATGTTTTTAGCGACAATAAGAACATGCCAACATGAACTTTAGGCAAACATTCAAAAATACATCACATAAATAAATGAAAAATTGATTTTCATCCCACCAATCTTCCTACAGACTTAAAAGTCTGGGACTTTAACTGCAGAATACTGCCACACTCACAGTTTACAATTGGCAGAATAGTTGGAGCTTTTTGTTTTAAAGAGCTCTATGCCCAGTGGTCTCTACAGAGACCTGACACAGACGAAAGGATGACTTTGCAGAAAAAATTGGATTTTGAAATATTATCATTTAAAGTACAACTATTAATGATTAAATACATTTTGCTATTGCGCTAAATATGTGTTTGCGTAAGCTAACTGGAAAGGAGAAGCATTCGTAACAAAATCTTTATAGGTCAGTCATCCATAAATAGGTTTAAAAAAAAAAAGAATCACAACTGCATAAATATTTAATGTGACTTAACCCAACAAAATGGGTTATTTATTGGTAATAGCCCAACAGGAGTATAAAGTAAAATAGACAAAGACAGTTGGGAAGATGTTGGAAACATTTTTTTTTTTATCTGTACTGTGGTTTGATGTCACAGGATATGATATCTAAGCCCAATTCTGTTCATGTAAGCCATGGAAGTTATTTTATCAGAAGAAAACACAAGCTACGCAGACCTTGGTGATGAGTGTAACATGCCGCCTCTGAAGACTTTGAATGACAATATGATCCTTTCTTCCAAAGAAAACGAGATCTGCAGACTGCTACCTCATTTAAATGCTTTAATAAAGTGGAGCAGAATGATTCTGGAACCAAAGAAATCTCAAGTCTGTCTGATCAGAAAGGCATGGTAGATGAACATGTTTTTTTTTTCAAATTCAGCAGTCAAGATATACCAATAATCACCTCAGAAATTCCTTCTGATAAGTCTGAGATTGTTGAGCTTCAGAGAGAGGTTTAGTCATTACAATTTTCTTGGCAAGATTTACATGAGAACAAAGTTTATATAACTTTAAATTTGCTTTGGTAGAGTATTTCTTTCATGATGGTCTTTATAACGCTCCTAGTATTTTGCTAAAATGATGAAGTTAGCATTAGGGAATATTACATAAGTCATATTCTTCTTTGATGATACAAACTGCCTTGTGGGAACATCACCTTAATTTCTCTGTTCAGTTCCAGCGCTTTTGCTTCTTTGCGATTTAACTGCTAAACTGCCAAAAGCCAACTTGGTAGAAAGTTCTATTCAGTCCTTGGAGCATGTCATAGATGCATAAGTCCAAAAACCCAGGCAAAAAAAATTTTTTTAAAGTTTTTGTCTTTGAAACTGTCCACTATGAAGGAAGAGGTAAAAAATGTTTTAGCTGTATTAAGGTATGACAGATAATAAATAACATGTCCTGGGCATGAGGTTAAACTGCATCCATTGGACAATCAGCTATTAAACCGGTAACCCTATCAATTGTAAATTGATAAGAAGGGTAGTGGAACCCAGTAGGACTATAAATAAGACTTGCAAAGGAGGAAGATCCTTAATAGGACAACGGCCACCATAGATCCCCACTGCCTTGTGGGTTAGTTATAAGATGAAGGCTGGCAAGAACCCATACACAGACCAGCAGTAGGCAAGAGGAAACCACTGCTGTATAGCTTCCCAAGAAAAAAATCATGAATTAAAACCAAAGTGAAACCTTAGTTAACAACATTAAGGGGGTTTGTGATTCCAATCCAAACCCCTTGTTTGGCAGGGATAGCCATGTGCAGCAGGTGGCTCCAGGTAGTCATTCAAATATCTAGGCTACCTGATAACATCAGATGGCAGATGCACACATGAAATAAGTAAAGAAATCGCCATCGTCAAAGATACATTCCAAAAAATGAAACCAATACTGACAAATAGAAACACAAGTATGACAACCAAAATAAGAGTAATTAAAACATATGTATGCTCAGTACTTTTATATGGTAGAGAGTGTTGGACAATAAACAAAGAAATAGAGAAAAAACTAGAAGAAGTAGAGATGTGGTTTATCAGAAGAATGATGAAGATATCATGGACAGAAAAAATGTCAAATGAATTAGTTCTGAAAGAAGCTAATCTCCAGCAATCATTAATTAAAACCATAAGACAGAGACAACTACAATTTTTAGGCCATATTTGCTGACACAAGGGTTTTAAACACTTAGCTATCACTGGAAAGATTGAAGCAAACGCAGTAGAGGTAGACAGAGATTAACTTTTATTGAAAATCTTAAGTCATGGGCAATAGGCAAGGGTAGCAATAACAACTNTATAAGGTTAACTGAGAATAGGTATGAGTGGAGGAACATGATCGCCAATGTCTGTTCCAGACAAGGTACCTGATGATGATGAAGGTATGACAGAAATTTATACATAAATATATATATATAGATATATATATCTGAATCTTGGCCTAACAGAGAGGTTTGCCCTGATAAAATTATCAATAATAATTATTGAGTAGTTGTGTACTCATTTTTTATTGACTGCCCGTGTCTGGTTTGTTTCACGACTGCCTAGAAATCTTTGGCATCAAGAATTTTTTTGTGGAAAACTTGGCAAATACTAGAACTCTGTCAATTTGCAATATTTCATACTCTAGGTTGCAGCACCAAGTTTATATTTTTGTTGCTTCATAGTCACAATAAGCTCCTTGCATTACAAAACTGTTCAGTTTTAGGAAGCTCCACTGAAATTCTTGCTTTCACTCTACATTGCTTGATAATTCTATGACTGAGATTATTTCAAAGCTGATATAACTTGACTAGAAAAGTTGAATTGGACAATCTGGATCTCACCAGACAATATCAACACATATACTTTTTTCCCAGCCATATTGCAACTTTCGGTAACAAAATTGCGGCCGGGGTAATTGCAATGCACACATCATATATCAACATTACAAAGACCATTGATATTATGTTGATAGTAAGAAAATGTTGATATATCAAAATAAAGAGGTCAAGATAGAAAATGCTCTTTTTTTAAGCTATTACATTGACTTCTCCTTTATCTTTTACACTAAGTTTCTAAAGTATAATTCTCTCTTAAAAAATAAATCGAACTATCCTGGAAAGTGTTAAATTGAATAATTGTATCAAAAAGCTGCAAAATGGACATTAAAAAAAAACAACAAAAAACCTGTCCTAAGAGTATAAACATAGAAGAGGACCGAGGCTATGGATGAAATGCCAGAGAAAGCATGTCCAACTAAGAATAACTTTTTTTATCGTCCTATTAGAAGGAAAGAATTGGGACTTAATACAAATGTCAATATTTGCTGAATGTTGAATCAAGTAGTGTCAATATTGGTAGAGAGCAATGTATTATTTTCTTTTAAATAATATAAAGACACGAAATAAAATTATATGCAGATCATTTACTTTACACGCTAAAGCGTACTTCTTACTCTTTGAGGTAAAATAAAAAATTACATGATTGTGCTCAATGCTATGCTGTCCTATTTACCTGATCAAGGAGATATTCTGCCTCCATGTCTGATTTTCCAGGGAACTTGATTCTCATTTCATTAAGAGAAGTCAGAGTCTTTTTAGTAAGTTCTTCTTCCCTCTCCTTCACCATTGAGTTGAGAAAATTGTCATCCTAAAAAGATTTTTAAAATGAACATTGTAAACTACAAAAGACTTAAACAAATTATGACAAAATTGAGCCCAAGATTTATACACCTTTCTGAATCATGCCTGTGTTGATCTGTGAATTCTACAAATGTTATGTGCAAGTGTGTAGCTCCAAAGCTTTGTTTAATCTAGATCTAATTGGTTAGTATATTTTAGGTTGTGATGCTAAGATATAATCCACCTTTTTTATAGATTACTCCTCTAAGTTGCTAGAGGGCTTATAATATTTGCTCACATTTTAATTTTCCCATTACATGATGTGTTCTTTTCCAGTATGTTCCTCTATCCTGAAAAATTAAAGTTGGTCCATAAATAAATGAGGGAATTTAAGAGATTGAAACAATGAATTGAATTCCATGTGTTGAAGGGATAGTGATGTGTTCTTTTCTAGTATGTTCCTTTATCCTAAAAAATTAAAGTTGGTCTATATATAAATGAGGGATTATAAGAGATTGAAACAAGCAATTGAATTCCCTGTGTTGAAAGGATACAGCTGGTACAGTAAAGTCTATACTCTTTATTGAAGACAAAATTTTAAGTCTGTCCACACAACAACAAAATAGTCCTATTGATAGATCATATTAAATTTTGCGACTTAAGATGTTTAAGATCTACATTGATCCTTCCTATATTATTATTAATTTGCTGTTTTTTCAAATTTATGAATTTCCTTTGAATTCTGCAAAATCAAGAATGATTCAAGTCCTTTTGCTTGTTTGAAAGAACTCTCTTGTCACCATGTTAAAGTTAGATCTAGATTTAAAATATTGCAGCCACTCGTTTTGGCAACACAAATGCTTGATTTATATATCTATGTATCTATCTATCTATATAAAATTGTACATACATAAACTTGATTAGAATGAGACAAGCTTCTACCATATATATTAATGCACAATGTGCAAACATAAGTAAAAAATATCATCATAATGGCTTGAAAATAGACCTGGTGCATCTGAAGTCATAAAAATGGAGTTTGATACTCACTCATTTAAAACAGATAATTCTTACATTTGGCACTGAACCAATTTAATCCTGTCCAGGTTTACGACTGTAAAGCGTGTAAAACTAAATTTTAAACTTGGACTTGTAATTTGGCCTGGATTCAAG
>BLXT01001415.1:46797-58501 GCA_019648995.1 Plakobranchus ocellatus
GTCTTTTGAAAAAAAAATATGAAAGCTATACTGCTAACCAACTTGTCATATCATAGTAAAAGTAAAGTGGGTCCCATGCTAATTCCAGGCATTGAGCAACCATGAGTAAATCTTGGCATTTGGCATCCTGGGATAGTTTGCCATAGTTCCGCTGTCTCTGCAGGGACCTAGCTACGCATTTAGTGCTGGGTGGATTCAGGGCAGTAATGAAATAGTGGAACCAATGAAAAAGGGATAAATTTTTTTTTCAACCCCTCCCCCCAAAAATAAAAAAAAAATTTTTTAATTCTTATTTGAAAAAACTTATACGTGTGTGTTAATGATTTTTGTATTATATTTTACACTATCTGCAATTGAGTAAAATATCTTTATATCATCATTATTGTTATTATAGCATATCGCTTGTGTACACGATAAAAAGTCTTTCGTGAGAGAGAGAGTGTGTGTATGCATCACTGTATGTGTTGGGGTGTGTAGAACAATATTACAAGACACCAATTGACTGCAGCTCTAAAAAGTCACAATTGATGTAAATTTTACAGCGTATCATATCGTTAAAAAATGTGTAGAATGGGGCAAGTTGGCTGCTCCAGGCGTTTTTTTTTTAAAGGACATTTCGTCTACCCTGAAAGCACAAACACCTCGTCACCTTTTCGCATGACATCTTCAGTCTTTCTCGCAAATTTGTTGCAATCCACATTGCCATCAATAGATTGGAACTATTGCTTTATGGTATTGATGTGGGGTAAGCTTAGGTCGAAATTCTTGCGGATGAAGTTGTATCCTTTGGAAGAATAGAAATGTAATGTCATTGCAAAGGCTTTCAAGGCCGGGTGAAAGGCCTCGGTTGTCTTCCGTCTCTTCATAAGTCTCTCAGTCAGTTGCAATGGCACCCCCGCAAAGCTGTTCTCCAGCATGTCAGCGCGGGAGTCCGAAACAAACTTCTTTCTTTGAAGGTCTTTCACTATCTCAGCCAGCGGCGGCAACTTTGCTGTGAGACGTTCGTTCAGTTTTATTTATTTATTTTTTTCCCTGACACTTGAAGAGATGAAAGTCACAGCTGATTTGACGGTGTGCTCTTGTACTAAAGAATCTAGAGTGTTTCCAAACATGTATTATTGGACACATGAATTGCTGCCTCCAGTGTGGGCTCACGCTAAGCCTACGAGTAGGTCTGTGTGTGTAGGTATGTGTGTAAAAAGCGCGCTGTCTTGCGAATTTTCTAGAAATGCATCTTCCCTAATCGAATGCCATCATGCAACTAGATAGGAGTCTAATCAAGGCCTGAAATATGATGCATAGCAACCGAAAAGCAATCGCACATAGTACTCACATACATACACAGTCGAGCCAGACGCCTCAAACTCAACAAGTTGATCAGAAATTCATCCAGGTATTCGTAGCAAATAATATTTTGACCATAATTCTAATTACCATGACTTGCCGTAATGTAATCCGAAACTTCAACTACGGTTATTTATTTATTTATTTTTTATTTTTTTAATCCTCTCTCCAAGGATCAGCAACTCCGATGAAAAAGCCTACATCTCAAGAAGAATTAGAAAGAACCTCAACCGTTTGAAGAATAACAAGGCACTAGCAGACAGCCAAATCCAGTCGCAGCTTCTAAAATATATTTCACCATTTCTACATAAAATAATCGCAAATATACTCAACATCACCTTTGAAACACACAAAGAGCTCGATATCAACTCGGCTTATAGCAATACAAAAACCCGCTAAAGCAAAGGACCACCAAACAATTTAAGACCAATCACCCTGCTAATAACCATTAGAAAAGCTCTGCCCTTAATAACGATAGTAGGATGAGAACAAACGTTGAACAATACCTAGCTCACAGCCAAAGCGTTTTTCAACCTGAACGAAGTACATCCGATGTATGGATCCACATTTTAATGGCTAGCAGCAAAAACAAAGAGAACATTTCGATTAAAATCACTGGTATTGACATGACTATAACTTTTGATACAATCAAACTCCGCTGAAAATCCTTTAGGAAAGCGTTCAAGAAAATGAACTAAGATTAATGCAGTTACTTCATAGCAATACCCAAATCAACACCAGAATAAATAAACCTTACATACAAGCACCTTTATCACCAATGTTGGCACACCACAAGGCGATGGATTAAGTCCAGTCCTATTCACAATATATTTAGCTAGAACACGCCCTTTAAAAAGCCAGAAAAGTCATAGGGAATCCCAGATCACCTTTGGTACCTTTAGAAAAAACGATACCATGGGAGATTGCATACGCAGATGATGTCGACTTCATTGGATTGGACTATATATAAATATGGATGCAATCCAAATAGAATTGAAAAAGTTCCATTTAAATATGAATGCGTACGATTCGGGGCTAACAATACTGAGTAGAAACGACACAGAGTGGAAATCTAGGGGAAAAAAAGTTGGGTCCCTCATAGGCAATACAGAGGAAACAACATTCCAACATCGCATTACTTAATTAAAGACTGTGTAGATAAGCAGAGATAAACTAGAAAGAAACACCAAAATGGAACTGTACAACTCACTCGGAAAGTCGATTCTGACATACAATTGCGGAACATGGGCAATAAAGCAAGTGGAAACGAACAAACTAGATGCATTCTACAGAAAACAGCTGCGAAAAGTTCTAAACATAAATAACCGAAAACGATTTTCAACCAGTCCTTATATATAAAATATGTAAAGAAAGACCACTGTTCAGTCACATCATTGAAAACCCTTGGCGCCTTTCTGGACACATTTTCAGAAGCGACATAGAGATCTCAGCCAACAAAGCTATGCAAGTATATTTTAAACGTCTGACCCATAGATTTAAAAGAAATCTTTTAATAACACTCTCTATAATAATCAGCGAACTCACCGAGGCGTTTCCACACATGAAATGAAAGACAGCTGGGGACTTAAGCAATATCCGAGCACTTGCACAAGACAGGGAGCATTGGAGAAAGTAATCAAGGAAAATCGTCGCATTTGCTCAGGTATTGAGTTCCGACGAATTCAATGCGAGGAGCAACTAAGTTAAGTAAGTATCTTGCCTCCATATTTTTCTTTCTTGCCATTTTCTTTTTTCAATACTTCGTAGTTTGAAGTGTGGTGTTAGTTGCCTATCATCCTCGATTAGTCTGTGTTGAAAAAGGCCTACTCTTGGTTGCATTTTGTCTACTGTCTGTACCGATCGATTTCCCTGTACCACTATAAGTTGTCTTGTAAGTGTTATTTTTTATAATTTATGTTTACTTTTTTTTTTTGCTATTGTGAATTCTGTCATATTTTTAAAAAAAATACTTCCTATAAGAGTAAGAAATGATGGGAAAGGAAGAGAGAGAGAGAGAAAGAGAGAGAGGGAAAAAAAAGGGGGGGGGGGGTCATCTTCACAATTATGCTTCTTTGTGATGAAAATATTCTTTTACAGTTTCGTCTGTTTGCCTGCACTACATCGTAAATGAAATTTATGTGAACACACAAGACCAAACATGTTGATGGGAGACTGGTGGCTCAGGCTTCTCTTATGTTCTAAAGCAGTTGTCAGCTGCTGTTTAGCATCAGTGAGCCGGAAGTTGCCGAAGTGTTACGTATGTGCAGGAGTCTCTGATTGCACTGGATAGTGCAACTAATTGTTAGCAGCGGCTACCTGATAACGGGTGGCGGTGAGACATATAAGTCCTGACATACTTGTCTGTAAGAACCGGAAGTTGCTGACGTGTTACGCATGCGCTGAAGTCTCTGATTGCACTGTATAATGCAACTAACTTTAAGCAGCGGCTACCTGACAACAGTGATGGTAAGACTTATGTGCCCTGACAAATTTGGTAGTAAGAAAATTTCACTCCTACATGGATGTCGAGATGAGGCGTTGTCAGCTGACCGTTCCTTTGTGTGTGTGTGTGTGTGTGGGTGGGTGGGACGTCATGGGGGCCTTGTTGCCGTGTAACGCCACTACCGCCAACCACCTGTTTTCGGGCTCTTAGCTAGTGAGACGTTATTGCAATTTTCCGCCAAAACATTAGCTCAGCGTGTTAGCGATTTAGCTCACATCGGCGAAAATAGCCTTTTTTTTTTAATTGGAGCCTATTGTAATTCATCCTGAGATGCCCTAAGCGACATTTAGAAACATGTTCTGGAGGGCAGGGTCTGCTTTTTATTGCTTAATTTGATGCGTTGCAACAATGAACTATCTAAAATGGAACACGTCGACCTAACAAGCAACCGTAAATGTAAATTGAAAATTTAAAATCTAATAATACATTGTAGAAAAACTTCACAATGAATAAGCTATCGACATCAGCGAATCAATCAGTGCAATAAAAATATCTAAAATTGTACCGCTATTAATTTTTCATCTACTCTGAGTTTTTTTTTTTTACCTGTAGAGCTAACATTAACGATTCAATAGCCTTGACCAAGCAAAGTTTTTCGAAGTGGCTAGCGTCACTATTCAAGTAGGGAAAAAACAGCTAAAAATAATTTGGTGCAACAGGACAATGCTCCACCTGTGACAAGCAGTTCTTTTAAAAACCACTCCAAGTCTTGCCAAAAATTGAATGAAAATCGTATAACATAAATGAAGAACAATTTCAGAATAGCAAAAAAGCGTACCAAGATCTATAGATCTACAAGTCACTATCGTCGGCAGTCTATCTATCAGCGATCTCTTCAATAATCCCTCAAACATCTTTTTATACCCGCGACCTACAACTTCCAGAAAATACTAGTCAATTAGACTAATCAGGTAAATATACCGCAGATAATTCATGCTAGAAAAGACTTTAAGTTAACATTTATGTAAACAAGGCTAACTAAAAATATTGACCAATTAAATGCTTTATTTGTTCTCTCCCGAACACATAAATGTCTCTGGATGTTTCTAGTAGGTTGCGATCTAACAATTTCTTGTAAGCAATGCTAAACTTCTTCTGGTTACCTTCCAGAAATCCCTATTCTAAAAGAGTAAACAAAGCTAAAATAATAATAATAATGATAATGGAATAACATCACTGTTAAACTAAAATTTCGCCCAGCCAACTTTGATTTAGAATTCGACTAATATTGCAGATAATCAAGGCTTGGTAAAAAAAGCAACCGTTCCAAGTCTAGATCTAGCCTCAATTCACAACCGAAAACATCTACTGGCTACCTCAACTTCACTCAAGCCATAAAAAAGTGCCAAGCGTCCTTGAAACACGACTCGCATTCCTCAAACTTGATTCACCCGACTCTCCCGCGATAGCGATCAGTGTGTGACCCAAGGCGCAACCCACACCAAGTTCCCATGGGCATCTCTGAGAAACAAGATGTGGAGCCTGTCATTCCAGCAAAAAGACTTGATCTATAAAACACTGAACATCTAATCTTACAAGTCTTGCTAGATACAAGTACCAAGTTCTTTTACTTTTCACTCAACAAACCACAATATACTTGTTGTCTAATGGGAACAGATTAAGAGTTGAAGTTAATTAATAAATAATATAAATAAATTTATATTAACGAATTTAGCGTGCCGGTGAATGTAATATGATCTCCTGGAAACATAATGATAACAAAAAATGTCCATCCTACAACATCAAATTTACAAATACATCCTTAATTTGACCATATCCAACATTTGTGTGGTCTCTTACATTTAAAAGAAATCAACTCGCGGAGAGATTGATATTAATGTAATTTAGTCTAAACTATGGATAATAATAAAAAAAATAATTTTCAATAAATATGTGCTATCTTCGGTTGTATGTTCCTGTCGTTGGGTTATTGTGAATACATGTGTGTGAGCGGTTGCTATAGATTTCTTTGTTTTTGGGTTCAATGTAATAAAACCATAGGTCTACAATTATAACCACCAACTCAAACTTATTTGAACAAATTTGAAAACACACACTATATTGTTTTGGATTAAGAGCCAATGTTGGGGGCCGAAACTATGACTTACAATTTGTGAGAAAGATTCTAGATTAAGGCGTGGGTGTGTTGTTGATGCAAGGGAGGATATCTGTACAAATGATTAGTATAGTCTGTAGTACCTCGTACCCTGAGGATCAACCGCTTGCTCCAGGATTAACCTATGCCTGATCGGAAGCCTACAAAAATTCCGTTGGTAAGTGTATAATTGTTCTGTGATTGGGAGAACAGGTTTGATTTTTTATTTTGAGCAAGATATTATTATAGAAGTTATGATTTGCTCCCTAGAGTAGTTCTTAAATGAAGTCCTACTGTTATTTTATAACAATAGAATCGGATCAGGATTTTAATTCACATTGATGAATTTGAGTTTCTTCTAGCTTTTGATGACATGATTTTGACCTGGCCTTGAGCTGGAGATGTGGCCGGTGAGTGAAGAGATGGACATTTATTAATAAGGAAATTGAATATCTGTGATGGTTCTAAAACTGTTAAAGAGCAGGAGCCATGACTGAAGATGATTGAGTTTTAATGATAAAACTGAAATTGAGGGCGTCGGTGGCACAGTCGATGGCACGGTGGCTAGTGAATCCACCCTGAGATCCGCAGGTACCCTTCTGTCGCGGGTTTGTGCCCCGCCGCCTGAAGGAGGGACTCAAAGCCTGAGATCACCTTGTTGTGGACTGGCTATGGACAAAAAACAAACATCATCGTCTGATACTAATGAGCCGACTTCAGGTGATGACATTCCTTGTAATTGTTGTGTCTTTAGTCGTATCAATGGTAACATTGAGACAGTTCTTTTGAACTACATTTTTTTCTATTTCTTCCGTATTCATGTGTTGATGCCCTCATCATCTGCATTTGTGAGTGCTTTCTCAAGGTCTAGTTTTTTATAGGGCTATGGTTATTCTGCATTTTCAAGGTAGGCAATGAAGAGGGCTGAGCCGCGACGTCTCCTTACGGTTTTCCTTCCTTACTTAGCTCTCGGTTAACCTATCGGTTTTCATAGCCAACAGAGTGTTTCCCGAAATAGACTGAATTCCCAGTTCATCGCCTGGACTTTATGCACGGTAAGGCGAACCTGCAAATTATTGCATCGAATGCAAAAGACATAGTTATCAGTGCTTGCTATCTGTGATTGCTTTTCTTCCACGTTTGATGTTTACTCAACCACCTGTGCGCCCTCTCTCTACATCAGCTTTATTTCATTCTAGTGCGGAAACCACCTCGTCTGCATGATAGGCTATATTTCTATGTGTAGTTTTCTTCTGTTCAAGGCAACAGTAAAGAGTGTTTCCTACATGTGCTTAGAAAAGTTGCCGTTCGAAGATTCTTCTGTGGTCGCTCTAGTTTTTTACTTTAGGCTGTTGGATAGAGGTCGGCATAGTTTTCATTGAATTTTTCACTTCAGTTGTTATTGAATCGATGGTTATTTTTTTTTCCAAGTGGAAACATTCCAAGGTTTAGAACTCTATTTTCATGCGATTTCCCCTAGTGTTTTGTTTTTGTTAAGGCCTTTGAAACTTCCGGGACTCCCTCTTCCACTATCGAATTGATTGCGCCCTAGGTTAAAAGGCTAATTTTAAACAAAAAATAATCAGTCACTATTGTGGCCATTTCATTGGACTCTTCACTGCTTAATCCTTTAGCCGCGGAGGTTCCAGAGCACCTCTATTACAGCCTCTGGTATTCGTCATTGCCAAGTATTTGAATCGTAATACGTATCTCTGTCCTATTCCTCCAAGAGGTCACTTTAATATCAAAAGTTCAAAACTTCCCAGGCGATGGCAAAGAATGCTTTTTTTTGTCTATACCACCAGACTCAACTGGCCAGCACGACCAAATTCAAATATTTACAGTGTGTGGGAAGCATTAGTTACTGATTGAAATCTAAATCAATGAATTGGCTAGCTTAGCGAATCAAAAGATCAAAATAAAGAGATTAAGAAAAAATTGCATAATGATGTAGCTGTAAACGTTGGACCCAAGATTTTCTTAGAAATATCTCAAAAAACAATCTGTACTAATAATCTTAAAGAAAACAACTATTTTATGGGCAGTACAGGAGTGAACAAAAATATTCGTGTAATGACAACTGCGTCACGATATAAGGATTTTCTGCCAATACTCGGAACGAATGAAAAAGGAAAAAAATAATGCTTCGATGAAAAGCAGTGCTGCTTGTCATACTTCCATTTCCAAGCAGCGCGCAACTCAGTCAGCATGGCGTGTTTTCATAGAATCGATAGAGATTATAAAAAAGGGCGACTACAAACTTCTTAATTTATTTAGTATTGTTGCTACTCGCTTACTTGAACTATTGCTACCGTTGAAAATCTAGAACATAGGGCTAATATTTCAGTTTACGACTTAGGTCTTTGGCTAGTTCAGGACAATGACATTTAATTTGACGCACTTAATATAGAAAGTTATTCTTTCATATCTAAGTCTCATGAATATTGGAAGTGTCCTAGCGCCCAATGATTACTCGATTTATGTATTCAAGGTGGCCATCCACTCATCCGTATCTAAGTGGGACCATCGAGGCAAGGTGAGTGTACCATAGTGATTTGTCGGAAAGAGAACTCACTCTCATCCAGCCCTCGACTCATTCTGTTTGATCTTGATCTTGACATCACAGGACCGGCTAACTGCATACACCTTGCCAGATCCAAATCTAGATTTATAACTTCTCATTTATAGGCTATCCGGAGCTCTTTTGCACAGCTGAAGATCAAGATCTAATCTAGATCTAGACTAGAATCTAGTCTAGAATTTTACTGCGAAATATCAACAGCTTTTTTCAGGAGGCATATTTTTAGGAAGACTGGTAAGGGTCATATAATCTTTGAAATAATAACCTCTAGATCTAGACCTAAGATTAGACAAATAAATAGATCAATGTGGATTATATCGAATGGTTGAATCCAAATCCAGATCTAGAAATAAACTAGCTAACAGGCTATCTTGATTCCAAACTCTAATCACGGTTCTGTAAATTAAGATGAAGGCCACACCTAAATCAAGATCTAGAAAGCCAGAATTATATTTGGAAATTGGCTGCTTCTATTTCTAGTACCGGTGGAAATAGTGAGTAGCTTGCCCTCAGCTATTTGAAATACCTCTGAACACAGAGAAGCCGCCGTCTGTACTGCTCCACCGGGTGTGTGGTATTTGCAATTTTAGGGCTACCCGCAGCCTCTCTCACTCTGTCAGCGAAGAGGGTAACTTGGGTTTATTGTGTCTTTACAGCTAGACTATTGTGTCACCTCATATATCGATTTTTGTTTGTTTTTATTTGTTGTTTAGGCCTAATTTATCTACATCAATGAAAGTAAAACCAATACATGTAATGCTAATAATAACAAAAAACATCAGCAGCGGCAGCAACATCATCATCATCTTTATTATTATTATATTGATAATGATGATGTTGCCGCTGGGGCTAGAATTAATACTACTACTACTACTATTACCGTTGCTGCTACTGCTGCTGCGACTATTGCTACTACTATTCCCCCGGCAGCTCCTGCTGTGCTACTATCAATTACTTCTCAAACAAGGATCATCTCATTATGATTGGGATGGTTGAACTTCTCATAGTAATTTGTTTGGCAAGAAAAAAAAATTTTTTTTAATGTTCATAGGTATCACACATAGATTAGGTCTATTACAATGTACTTGTAGTCCAATCATTTCAGAAGGCTGTTTTGTGTAGCTCTAATGAATATACCCATATCATAATTAGTTTAGCCCAATGAGTTTTTCAGAAAGTGTGCAACTATAGTCAAAGAAGCGATATTTAACTTTCCTGATCGGCCAAAGATTGTTAAATTGCAGCTTAAAATTCAGAAGAGTTCTGATTAGTGCTGCAAATATCTCCAGCAGTACTGGATATAGCCACTTCGTTGGAAATTAGACGTATACTAGATGATATATTGATTCTAGCCTAGATTTTTAAACAGAATGTAGGTTTTGCTTAAATTTCTCTTTTGGAAAGATTTCCAATTATGCACATTAATTTCTCCCTTGTAATTGTATTATGAGATTCTTAAAAAGATTGGGATAAAAATAAAAGGAGATGATCTATGCCATCTAAGGTTTTTGTTGCAAATGTTGCATATATAATTTTCACTTAAGTATGTTCAACATTATTCATTACATGTAAAACATCAGGCTCTATATCTGCATAAAGTAGCTTATTTGTATGTCTTGACCAAACAAAATCTCAGAAGAAAAACATTACATGGATTTTTTTTTAGCCTGGCCCCTTGAAAGGTGTCTTTTATTAAAAGACGTTAGGCAAGTTAAGGGTTTACATAGTTTGGCCATTTAGAGCTGCCAAAAAAAATTTAAGAGTCCAGCCAAAGACATTCATAACATTTATTTATGGCTTTGGACAAACAAAGGATATGCTATTGATGTCTTAAACATTCTGTTTTTTCCTCTCTGGCCTGCTAGTGATTGCCTTTATCCACTTAAAGTGTGAAAACATTGAAAAATGTAATCGCTATTGCTATTCCAGTTTATAGGCGAGGCCATACCCTCTTTATCTAGATGGACAGAATTATTCTTTATCAAGTCTTCTGTACTCTAATTTTCTTTTTGGCTGAGACTTTCAAATACTTTTCTTTATTTTCGTCCAATTATCATATATTGGCAGGGTTATGCTAAAAATCTCACTCAACGTGTTTTCAATCAACAGGCTTCTGAGACTAAAACTAACTTGAGCAGGGTTAGGATGCCCAAAATGCGAAACAGATTGCGGCATGGCTGATGGAAAAAAATTAAATGAGATTAAATCCAGCCTCTCTGCCTATTTCATTGTGCAGATGTTATGTTAGCTGATGACTAAAAAATTGGTAGCCTGATAGTGAACTTGATGGAAAAAGTAAATTCCTAAGAATGTTTAAAGATCACATTTTTTTGTTTAAAGTGACCTTGGTAATTTTGTAAAGAGTGTATGCATTTTCCTTGTACTCCAAAAAGCCACAGTTTGCATCAATATTATCACCATCAAGAATACTATCCAATCGGTAATATGGTTATGCTTGTCATCCTTTTTCCTTCACTTTTTTTATATTTTTTCAGTTTATTTATGTAGATCACCATTATCTTCACGATCATATATTTCATCAGCATGAAAAAGCAGTTAAAAAAAGAGGATCAAAGGCAGTTTACCTTTACACATTCAGGTGGTTTTACGGCTTTTCTCCAGCAAAAACAATAGGAGGGCATGGGAATGGTTTTCAAGAAATTGTGCATGTATTCTAGTGCTCATGTCCTTAACCTTAAGTGATTAGAAAATATATTGAATTAAAATAAAGGTGGTTCTTATTGTTTATATCCTCATGATTTTTTTTCCAAATTATGGATAATTCTTTCCGTTGAATTGCTCATTATCTCTTGTTTCACTGACATAAATAATTGCATTTTAATGCTATTAATCACATAAATACAACAGAGTGACCACACACGCTGCCACATGCATCTCTTCAAATGCCCACACACTGTTGGAACTTCTGAAATTTAAGATCATAACTATGATAATACATTATAATTTAATGGAGTTAGGCATAACATTTTCTGTATCTCTCTATTTGTGTTACACTCAAGCAACACAATTCTTCCACTGCAATTTGATTTAAAAAATTTGTGTCACAAGAGTATATGATGTATCTTTCATGATATTATTTATTTTGTTTATACAGACATGTATTACTGTGAAGTGTCTAAAAATTATTTGTCTCAAGGGCTTTTTTTTTTTTTTTTTTTTT
>BLXT01001415.1:87150-99098 GCA_019648995.1 Plakobranchus ocellatus
TGGAGGGGGTTCACACGTCAAAAACTAAAAAAATTAAATATGGCTTGGTTTCAAGTCTTAAATCTATACTGGAGCGATTTACGTATTTACATGGGCTAGAAAATTTGCGCTGCATTTTTTAATGTCTAGGAAATATTATATTAGCACCATTACCTCTCTACAAATATCTCAACTACGGCTCTTATATTTATTGTGTTTCTTATATTTATTCATCTCATTATGCACTTTTTGCGAGTGAGTTCTCTGCCCTACTGATACACTACATTTTTATCCCACAGATCCCAGAACCAGGCATTGGTTACTGGTGGATGACTCGCCCTGGCCAGTATGGGTTCTCACCATTGTCTACTTGATGCTTGTGTTTCTAGGGCCACGGCTCATGCGTGACAGAAAGCCTTTTTCTCTTCAGTGGTTTATGGTTGTTTACAATCTGGGCCTGGTTGCACTCTCAACCTACATGTTTGCAGAGGTAAGGCTCTCATATGTGCATAATGTATCTCCAAATCTTGGGGCATTGCATTGAATATCTTTCGTAATGAATAAGCAGGGCTTCCTTTTAGACAAATAACAGGAGCTAATTGTTTTGCTATTGTCATAATGTGCTTTTGAGATCTTTGGGGTGGGGGTGGGAGGTGGCGGCTCACCGCAATGAACCATTTTAGGTAAAAATAAGGAAAGGAAATCTAACAAATAATAGCAGATTTTGGTTTGACTTTTGGCTCAGGCTATGGTTTGTAGCATTTGGAAATTGATAGTGTCTAATTCTGAACTAGGAGATCACAAAAGAGGAGTCTGTCTTATTGAGAAGTGAAGAGGAAGGTGACCTGCTCTGCTTACTGCAGGAAAGCCAAATAGAATCATTTGGACTCGGTTGCACCAGCGTTGTTTAACTGTGGTTTAGACTAAATCTTGGCTCAGTCGAGACTAAAAATTCATTTATTGTTGCACCAGTGTAACTTAAAATAACTCAGACTTAAATCTGGCTGAAATCGACGTGATATAAACCAGGCAGGGGGGAGTAGATTTAACATCTGCTTAATTCTCACACAGGCTTTTGTTTTCTCATGGTTACTTTGTATAGTTTAGAAAATGGTTGCTTACTTGAACTATGATGAAGAAGCTGAAGAATAAATGATGCAAGAAATTGGTAAAATGCTTCTACCAATTCACTTTCTATAGCCGCAAACTGATTTGGTATTAAGTCGATGATTCCTTCTGACATTTTGTCCATTGGTTCTGTTGGTCCACCACCACCAGTTTTTAGCATCTCTTTATTGTCTCTTGCATTGTCATTTTTTGCTTTAATTTTTAAATTCTCCTAATTACTCTTCAAATTTGCCTTCTCCCGCTTCGCAACGTTTTCATAGCTGCTGTATTCAGTTGTCACAAGATCTCATGTTTCATTTCCGTGAATGTTTTTTGTTTTTATCCTTGTCTTCGATAATCGGGTAAAGTTTTACAGGGCTGGATCAAGAACTTCAGAAGCGAAGGATTCCATGGAGGGGTGGGGGGTGCCCCCTGCCCCCCGCCCCCCTGAAGGTGACGAATTTATGCAATTTGAGAATGAAAATGTGGCCTCTCGTGGCACTAAAATAGTACATAATCAACATCCACAGGTACATAATGTAGATAATTTTTGCTAGGGAGGGAATACGGAACTCTAGATTCCTCCCCTCCCCTTTCTGGATTCAGCCCTATTTCGGTATTTTTAAGAGCAGTTCTTTTTCATAAGCAGTGTAGTTCTTTCGTTGCTTTTTATCGTCTTCCATGTGCGAGGCGCTCAGCTAGCTCAGGCATAATATCCATCTCGGAAATCGCAAATAAGATGAATCCCTTTTCAAAGACAAAAGAGTTCACAATTGTCATGGATTCCCAATATTTTAACGAAGGTCCAAGTATAAGTGCGGGAAATCCCAATGTGGGCAACCAATTCAAACTACAGACCTCGACTCAACTTGGATTTAGCTAAACCATACTTAATCATAATGCAACTAAGATTTAAGTTAAACCTCAAGCGCGATTTAGCCGAGTCTGGCTTAGAATTAAGTGGGAATTATGTTAAACCATGTTGGTGCAATTCAATGTTGAACTTGTATTATATCACATGATCAGACTATTTTCTAATCCGAATAAAGGTCAAAGTGATTATACTTATAATTTCATTTAAAATGTAAGAATGCCTATGTCAAGAATGAACCTCCCTGATAAATATAGATCACGTTTCATTTGTATGCATGTATTAATATTTCCAAAAGATTTGACATTTTGGGAAATTAAATAAATTTGATGTGTAAACAATAATACAGAATCTCTGTCTTGCAGATTGGGCTCAAGATGTTGTTATATATGTTATGTAGTACAGGTCTAACAAGTCAGTTTTAGACTTAAGGGAAGACATTATCATGAAGGTTTTCTGATTTGAGGACATAAAAGAAGTAAAATATAGAAAAATAAAATGGGTTTACAAAGGAAGTTATGACTTACACCTCTGCATTTAAAAGGTATATTTTCTTTCTTTTGTTTCTGGTTTTCAGCTTATTCTCAGTGCTTATGATGCAGGCTATAACTTCCAGTGTGCGACGTACAACAAAGCTTCTATAGCAAATCCTAAAGAGCTCAGGGTATGTTCAATCTTTAAGATAGCTTTTTTTTTTAAATGAAGATTAATGTACATAAATAACATGTTCTTTCTTAGAAGCGGTCTTTCAAAATGCTGTTAAAACTTTTCTCATTATGTGTAGCGACACCACAAAATGAGATGTGTGTGGTAGGAATTAGTGTGGGGAAAAAAAAAAAAAGAACAATTGTCATAACTCTCAATTTTTTTTTTGGCCATTTTTACTCAATGTTTGGTGTTTAATACTACTTAAAATATTTAGTTTGTGCTCACTAAACAGTACACATTCTTCTTTTCCCATAAAAAATGCCTCATTTTGTGGTGACACTAAACACTTAATCTTATGTTGTCTGGAGGTCAAGTAGGAAAGGAGAAAAAAAATGCCTGGCTTTTTACTACATAGTAACTTCCCCCCTAGTAAATTTTAATCTTTTGAGAATTTAAAGAAGCCAAATGACATTAAATGTGCTCATTCTCTTGCTTTCCTTTTTTAAAGTTTTGATTTTGTATATCAGAAATAAAACCAATGATTTCTATAATACTTTTGCTTAACCATTGACTGTTATTTTACCAGTTTTTAAATAATTGCGAACAATGATTTGAGCTGAACTGTACCTGAAAATAGGCCATGCTGCTACTTGATAGTTGTCTAATGTAATTATATGATTGTTCAATTTTTGTCATTATCTACAGGTAGCCAAAGTGCTGTGGTGGTATTTTTTCTCTAAAGCCATTGAGTTGCTGGACACCGTGTGCATGATTGCTCGCAAAAAGTTTGACCAGATCACTTTCCTTCATGTGTTTCACCATGCCAGCATGCTGAACATCTGGTGGTGGACACTAATGTTTATACCTGGTGGCATGTGTAAGTGTTTTTGTTGATTTTTATAAGATAAAAAGAAAAAAGAATCTTTCTTAAAGTTTCATGAGCCGCTTTACAAGGGAGATTTTATACATGGAATGTGCAAGAGTCTAGGACAAGAAATATCAGTAATAGACCCAAAATGTGTTAGTTTTATGCCTGATAAGCCCTAGATAGGCAATATTCCTTTTTTTCAATGCTTATGGAAAGATGTCTAGTAGTGCAATAGGATCCCATCTCTGCTTCAATTATTCTAAGATGTTTGACAAAGGCAAACATAAAAAGCCATTTCAAAGAGGGAATTCATGGCACCTGGTAGATACCCTTAAAGCCCAAATTCAGTCTCATTAGCAAAGGAGAACAAGTAATCAGTTTGAGTGGAGGACCATAATGTCTGTGCCAGGCTCTACTTTTTTAAAAAGTCAAGACCAGTATTTTGGCACAGAATTGCTCTGTATCTATCCAGTATTTACAATTGCAAAGCTTATTAATTGCTGTGCTTTGAGATATCAATAATTTAAAATTTTCAAAGTGTGACTTCCAATTCATTTGGTCTTGACACATCATGGCACTTGTAGGTATTTACAATTTTGCAATATTATATGAAATAAAGGTAACAATACCTTTTATTTTATTTTATGGGTTTTTTTTATAGCTGTTCATGATCTTTTTGATTGTAGTGATTTTGAACAGAAAATCTTTATTTGATTTTTTTGTTTTATCATTGTCATGAGGCTAAGCCAATCATATCATGACCAAATGATATGCTGACTTTAATGCTTTGATTTCTATTATAATTTTGATTGGCCACGAAGAATTTTTGATAAAAAAAACCCTTATATTTCCGAGCCATTTATGGTGAGAGAGATGAACTATTTGAGTTAAATTAAAAGACAGTGATAACTTAAAAATCAGTTCGTCAGATTTATTCTTTTATCATTCAAGAATATATAAATACATTTGCAAAATGATTTTTGAAACTACTTTCATTGGAATATTGTTTAGACATTTTTTTGGGTGAAAGATTTGGCTTAGATTGATGAATATATTAAAGCTATAAATAATAAATACATGTAATTACACAACTGTATTCTTGTCTAAATTCCTTTTCTTTCTCTTCAGCATGGTTTGGCAGCTGTATGAATTGCCTAGTCCATGTTGTTATGTATCTATATTATGGCCTGTCTGCCATCCCATCCCTTAGAAACAAATTATGGTGGAAGAGATACATCACTAGATTCCAATTGGTGAGTAAATGGACACAAAAAAATAGCAAGCATAATTGTCAGGGATAGATCTAAGTATCTGCTATGTTAACCTATACAAATTTACAAAAAATTGTCTTAATCTCCATTCTTGATCTTGATATTACCATAATTATTGTGAAAGAAATGAATGCATTGCACGGTCTAAAAGTGTCTTTCGTACTAGTTTGACATAATACTTTTTACTCACAACATGGTTTTTACTCAATTGGATATGTAATAATTTTATAGCAAAAAATGAATTAATGAGCTTCTTTGATAAAACACACACATGAAAAAAAGAAAAAAAATGTCTGGACTTGAATCGCAATTTTCTCATTTTGTCATATGCATTTGGTGTCTCTAAACTTAGATAACTCAGGCAAGAGTTAAGATATTTTAAAAATTTAAAGACCATAATGATCAGTAACATCTCAGTTCAAAATAACTCAAAATGCAAAAATTTTGCATCCTGACGAAGCTTCTCAGACTGCCTCACATATGTGTATTTTAATGATTTATTGCTGAGCAAAATAAAGTGCTTCTTCCAAAAAGTAAAAAATCCCATATCTTTGTTTAAAATCAACATAAGTCTATCCATCTTACATGCTGTTAACCTCACAGAAAGAGGTTTCAAGGTATTTTAATGGTTTATAATATTCAAAATGTGACCTCCAACACCTTCAGATTGGTCTTGAGATATTAAACCAAGCAGGTACTTAATACAGGCCATTGATTTTGAAATTTTTTTTTAAAAACTCTTTAGACATCCGTTCAAAGTGAGTTTCATGATATGAAAGGAATAAGAAGAAAAAGATAGCTCATTAAGTGGCTTTGTAGGATTTGAATGGAGCTTTAATATTGCAATCTGCCCATATTTAGTTTCTAATTTTTCCATTATCACAATCAATGATAAAGGACAAATTCATCACATTTTTCTCTTTACCAACCCTTTTCCCTGTTATATTTCTTTGGCAGGTCATGATTTATAGTGATCCTTGACCTTTTTAATCTTTTATCCTGATAAATTTTCTTATCAAACTGACCATGTGCTGCTATCACTAGTGCCAATCATTTCAAGATTGTTGTTACGTTTACAATTCATTTGTCTCCACTTATCTGGACATTCTGACAATGATAGTTGATGAGTGCGGGTCAAGGTTTTAGACAGCACTTTCAAGTTGTCGCATAACCTCATTTTGTTGCCAACCCTATATCTTCTTCCTGCAGTTTTCTGTTTTTGACAAGGATACTAGGGTATTAGTCTAAAAATCTCAGATTTTAGAATACTCATACCTAATCTTCTAGCATGACTCTTCATGTGGTTAAAATATAATACCAAAATATCCGCTCACCACCTCAAGTGACCACGACTCCCCGTTCATAATAATGTGTAAAAAAAAGTATTTTATCCAGTGAAACTTGTTTCTATTTTTTACAAATATTCAAGAGCAGGATATGTGTTGATTTTTGTTTCATTTTCGGTTCTATAATCATAAGTTTAGTCTGAGTGTGACATGATTTTGTCTTGTTGGTTTTTTGTTTAACGATTCTTCATCAAGATCCCAAGAATGGCTGTTAAACTAACTAGACTATCTTGTGAAGAAGCTTATAGACATATTCATTAAAAAACTTGAGATAGAAATAAAAAAAGGAATGGAGATGAATATGAAGAGGAATGATCTAGATCTAGATCAGCATGTTTTACTAAAGATAGATCTAGGTATGGAGATTGAGATGAGTCAATTGGCTGAAAATAATTTTTTCCTCTTGCATAAAAAATTACAATTTATTCAAAGACAACACAGAAAATCTTGCTGTTGATAATTAGAGTATTCATTTTCTTTCACTCGTATGGCTATATTACATGCATGTTGTTCAATAAATAGCAATAACGTATAGGAAAATATATTTGGCTCTAGTATGCAAATGTTTTCCCTCAAACCAACTTATTAAAATCCTTACTGTAACTCCCATGTCATGAGAGTTAAGATAATTTTCCACTCCAGAATTTGGTCAATATGTTTGGTATACATCCATTCTAAACCATCTTTATTGCTTCAGAACAAGGGCAGTATTTGATTGTTTGTGTGTGTGTGTGTGTGTGTGTATGAGGGGGGGGGGGATGATGATGATGATTACTATGATGACCCATATCTTTATCGTTCATTCAATACTTTTTAGGCCAAAAAAAAAATAGGATGTTTTGGAAATAAAGTTTATTTCCATTCATTATACTTGGTTGTCAGCTACAGCTATTATAGTGTCATGAGATCGAGATGTTTAAATCAATTTTAATAAATCACAAATAGATGTACAGTTTTGATGTTCCTAGTGGAAAAAAAGAAAAAAGACAAATCCTTGCGTTTTGATCAACAGTTTGCATTGCAGTGCTGAAACACATCAAACTCTGACTTTGTAATGTTATCTTGCCTATTGATGGCCAAAAAATATTGCCTTTGCATCATGTTTTATTCATTTGCAAAGTTGTTAAGGGTTTTTTTTACACTTTTTAACAAAAAAATACAATGAAATATAAAGAGAATAAGACACAATATTCTTTTAGTTCACATTTAGTGAGAGAGCATTCATCATATTTTTTGTCCTTTGAGGTTATGTTTGCTGTTTTGTTGGCTTTTCAAAAAATCTTATTCTCATATATATACCGATAGGATTTTCTTTTGCATGCCCCAATCTCCGATAATTTTTGTCTCAAGTTTAAATCAGTGTATGGATTTTTTCCATGTTTTTTTTTTGTGATTTGTAAAATTTTGATTCATGTGTATTGCCTTTATATTTCTCTTCTTTCAATGTTGTCTGTTTTGAATAAGGCCATTGTTGAATAATCCAGGAAAGAAGTAACTTGAATTTAGTGCTTTGAACTTTTTGAAAAGAAAAAAAATGAATGAGCTGAACATTTTGCCCTTTTTGAGCAAAGAAAAGGGCAAAAAGGTACACAAAGTCCAACACATTAAGAGAATTGAAAAGATGGATAAGCCTTTTTACAGCTACTAAGCACTGAGGAGCTGTCAAGAGGCTTTTATTGAAAGAAAGGGCCAGATGTGATTAACTCTGACTATATTTTATTTGGTATGTGAGATGAAGAGGATCAGATATTTACTGTCCACAATCACTTATTTTTCTTGAGACAGCTGAAAGGCAATAAATCAATAATGCCATATGCCAATCGTATGATAGGTTTGTGTTGGGATGGATTGTGGCGGGAAGTTAGAGGATAGAGGATTGGAATACATTTCGGCATTGTCTGCTTTTATTTCATGTACATTCAAGAAAAGTTCTCTGTAGAGCTTGCTCTCTTGCATATTGCGGCCCAGGTTTTGGTTTACTATGGTATTCATTTTATTTAAGGTTGGTAAATAATGACTATTTGCCATACATTCCATACATGTGTTTTTTATTTTTCTATGTAAAGGAAATATTCATTTTAGATACCCATAAATGAAAGATATTTTTTTTAGATTAACTATCTTTTGGTGCAATAAACTTTTAACCTAGTTAGCGCAAGTTGGATATAGTTATAAAAATTTTATTGCATTGTAAATTTCTTTCTCTTTGTCTGCAGCTCCAGTTTTGTATCACCTTCACGCACACTGTCAACTCAATCCGTGTTGGCTGTGAATTCCCCCGGTGGGGCCAAAACCTTTTGGCTGGCTACATGGTTGTCATGCTTATCCTGTTTGGAAATTTTTACATGCAGGCTTACATCAAGCAGGTGAGCCGTGGCAAGAAGGCAGTGAAAGAAGTGCCAGAAGCCAATGGCTATCACAATCCTTCTCAAGACATGGAGAACGGCAGTGCCCGCAGAAAGGCAGATTAAATAGATGAATGCTTGGGCAGTTAATGTTATTGCATGTTTGAAAAGATTAGATAGGTTTTTTGTACTAACTTGCCACTGTAAAAACTTAATAAAGTTGTGTACATGATTGTTAATGCCCTCCTTCCTGAATGGTACATGTACACACATTTGCACAGACTAATACTGATCTAAAATCAGGCAGTAGTTCTTTTTTTATGCAATGGGTTTGGAGTATGAGTTTCCAATAAATGATTAGTCTTAATAGATAATCTTGTATGTGAGAGAGCATTTAAAAAAATGTTTTCTTTGTTCTTCATAAGTTTTTTCATTTTGTAAGCATTTATTCTAGTCTTATCTTAAGATTTTTTACTGAATTCTTTAATGCATTTGCTACATATCAGCAACGCCCTGGTTGTGCATTTATTGTACCCAATTGAAATTGCAGTGATTCTTTATATTTACACTTCTACATTTTACATTCTGATGTTAAGAAAATTTGGGATGGGCAAGTTCCTCTGGCCTTTATACTGCACTGATTTGAAGAGTTTGGATATAAGAGACAAGATTTGAAAAAGAGGGTGGGGCCACTAAAAAAAATGCCCCTTTAAAAAAAATTATGATGGTGATTGTCATTTCTGTAAAGAACAGATATTCACTATTTTATAAAATGGTATAAATGAATGGGAAAGAAAAATGCATTTCCTACAATTTCAATAACTCTTATAAGTGTGAAAATATATGAAAAGGCCTTAAAGACATATTTCAAAATTTATTTTTCTTTGCCATCATAATAAACAACATTACAATGTAGTTTTCTCAAATTTACTTATTGTATTTTCTAAAATCCTGACAACAGTACTTAATTTGACTTAAATATTCATTTAAATTTTTTTTTTTTTCAAATGACTAAATGCTGAATCCTCCCTAACAGTCATAAGAAAAAAAAAAAAACTTGCTGAACATCAAACTACAGATGAATGATTTGAAAAAGAAAGAAAAATTTTTAAAGCATTTGTTTTAGGTGGCCATAGCAAAGACAATCTATTTCAAATTTGTTAAAATGAAACTTCTTCCTTTTTTTTTTCTTCATCTTTTTTTTCTATGCTTTTTACCAGGCTGCTATGATGTGAAATAAAAATATACTCAAAAGAAAAAAAATACCTGAGGTTCCATATATATTAACTTTCCCTTAAATTGTGTGCGAAAAATGGCACAGTGGCCTTCCAGTTTTCATTTTTTTTTTTTAAAAATAAGCTAACTTGAGACACAGGGGCTTACAGAATGCTCGTCTATTCATGTTTAACTTTAACATCATCGTTCCATGTCCGTTGGGATTCTTGTTTATTTTCATCGTCCTGTGAGAATCTAATTCTTCTTTACTAGAAATAGATATTGCAATCAAACTGATCGTTCAGTCACCAAATGCACAAAGTGTGTCCTACAATTAGCTGTGAAACCTAATATTCTATAATCAATTATTTTCCACTGTCATGAGAACATCATCCCTTCATCATCATCACCACCACACCTTTATTTTTATCATCATAATCATCACCGCTATCTTTATAATCATTATCAACATCATCATCACCACCAACTTTATCATCACACTCATAATCATTACAATCATCACTGCTTTCATCATCATTACCACCACCTTTTTTATCATATTCACCATCATCAACATCATCACCATCAACTTCATTATCGCTATCATTACCACCTTCATCATCATCATTATCATCATCACCATCATTAGCAGCATCACCTTCATCATCTTAGTCATTATCACTACCACCTATCTCATTGTTATCACTGCTGCAACCATCATCATCATCATTATCACCACCACCTTCATCATCACCACCTTCATTGTCATCTTCATCACCATTTGCTTGTTTCATCATTGCCATGGACACCCACTACATAACATGCTGGCATCAGTAATCATTGTTAGGCCCACAGCACATTTCACAGAAATCGTTTACTGATGGAAGATTTTGTAAACCGGAACAACTTTGTGTTGAAAAAAGAATTTTCTTGCTACTGATAATTCAAAAAATACATTCTAAAGACAAAATCAGAAATTCCCTCGCACGATTTTATGGCACGGTTTTCATACATCCACACAAGCATATAGCTATACCAGCCCACTAAAAACTGAGTCCTTTAGGCTAGGCCTTACAGTATTTGACCTGGATCTTAAATTGTGCTGTGCATTCAAGATCTACAGTATTCAAAGTACATGGTCAGTTTCGCTTATTTTTTCTCCAAAAATGCTTTTTAAGGCAATCCATTTCCATTTTATCAGGCTTGCTTTGAGGGTGAAAAGCAGGGAATGGCTTTATAGATGATCATATTGAGTAATAGAGACGTATGAAAAGTTTCATTAATGATGTTTGAAGGGATAATGAAGTTCGCATTCTTTATGATAATTAACTATTATTTTTGCAAAGGCTTTTCCCAACTTAAATGATGAGTCAGATGTCACACATTTGTGAAAGATTGAACTTTTTCTTCTTATCTTATTTTATCACAGCAGTGAAGTAAGCTTTCTCTATCTCTGAGGCTGAAGATTTGGAAAGCCATGTTTTAAATGAGTTGACCTATAATCAAGTGTCAGTTGTGGTGAACAACTAATTTTTATTTTTTAAATATATACATGTATATCGAAGAAGTACTTACACTCAGACAAAGAAACTCAGCCCCTCTTGTAGCATGAGATCAGCGACATTTTATACAGTTTGAGCCATCAGCACCATGTTTCTGAAGCTTTACAGCAGTAAAAATTTCATGAAACTTTATTCAATGTAAGTCAAGGTACAGGAAACTTTGTTTTGGTTTTTTTTTTCTTGTTGATTTTTTTTTTTTTTACGTTCTTTAGGATTTTTAGTCTTTGAGAAGCAGTTAAATCACTTTTCTCAAAACTTTTTTGTTTGGTTTTTTTTTTGAGGAAAATTATATTCCATTTCAGTAACTTTGATACAAACGGCAAATCAAATAAATATTTTTACAAAATGACTTCTCTTTCAAATGTGAAGCAAGCAGAACAAATCATTCAGAAGTCAAATTTTGGACATGCTGAGGACACTATGAGCATTATATATAAGCTTAAAATTGACACATCAAAGAAATAAAAGACATGCCTTTAACCATATTCTTTCAAAAGATCTGCCAGTTGTACTTTTGTTATGTTTTGAGTCTATAAAATTTTTTTAAAGGCTCTAGTGTAAAAGAATCCAATGCCACTTGTGACATGTTTGCTCCAATCTTTTCACAAATATCTTTGATACAAAAGCAAATCAAATAAATACATCAGATATGGCATTCAATACAACTGGTTAATTTCTTAAGTTGTGCAGATGTTTCTTTTTCTGATCTTAATTTTTTCTTCTATTTCTTTTTTTT
>BLXT01001415.1:115773-127731 GCA_019648995.1 Plakobranchus ocellatus
CAACAACAACAACAACAGCAAAAAAAAAATAAAACACAGTAAAAACAAAATAACAAAGGGAATCTCCACAAACAATTTAACGAAGAATAAAAGACACAACATTTAAACTTGGGACGAAAGCAATTTAGCAACACTGGGACACGCACCTCTCGGCGAAAGTCATTTTGGACCTTGGGAAGTGCGTTCTCTTTGAGTGTCTTCACAGCCACCTTAGTTACTGAGCTGTCTCCGTACAAGCCAACCAGCTCTCCTTTATAAACCTTGCCGAAAGCACCTTCTCCCAGCTCCTGAAGAAAACGGACATTATTCATGGGGAATTCCCGCGCCCGCACTGCAGTCTTCGGGTTGAGAGGGCTCATCTCTACAGGTTGAGTACTTTGCTTGCCAATACTAGGCCTTGATATTCTGAGAAATATAGTGGGCTTGGAGATTAGATATCTCATGATGCACAAGAGTTATAAATAGTACCTTTTTACATTGAAAAAAAAATCCAAATGCATATATTTCATAGTTCAACCCAAATTGCTTCGGAACACTGGCCTTGAGGCTAATTTGGCAATAATGTGACATTGACTGCAACCGCCTGTTTTACTTCAATGTACTCATGGTGTCCAGTCTCTATCCTAAATAAACAAGATATTTTGAAACATTTCAATAGTTTATCTGGTTTGGCTTAATCATTACACTTTATGATCAAATAAATTTAAGGCCACTATGTAAGCAATCAGTAAACTATTTACACTCTATAACAGTTGTCGATTGAAGAAAGTCCTACATAAAAATGAATAGAATGATTGTAAAGTATTTATAACCCAGTAGCACAAGGCTGAGTCGCTAAGTATTGCAAGCAGAGAAAATTGAAAATAAAAGAAACAACTGCAAGGGAAAATAAAGACATTATATCTAGGTAATAATTTTTAATCGTTGACTCTACCTAGAGTTGTGTGATTTCTGACAGAAACAGATGAGTGCCAGTAGAATCCCCAAAGCCAGGGGCACCGTCAGAGCGGGGATAAGGATGTACATCAACTTGTTTGACTCGTCATCTGGAGGACAACAAAGGTGTCGATTTCAATCTTAATAAACACTGCAATTTTTTTTCGATACCAAAAGCCATCATTGAGTATAAGGAAATTGTCAGTAATATGAGGAGATTAAAAAATGAGAAATGCACATAACGAAACAATAAATCACGGAATCTGTTGGTAAGAAAAAAAGAATATTTATAACCACAGAGAAGGAAAAAAAAGGTGAAGTGGAATTTTCAGTGCAAGATATATCGCATTCGTTTCTCATTGGAGAATGGCAGGAAGTAAAATTATGATAGTATTATATATATATTATTTTATAATGTCTCATTAGGTACTGGTTCGCTCAATTTAACGTTCACCTCTGGCCGACGAAGATGGCACTTCCGAAAGAATTATTGGAAAATATAATATCACCAGGAACAAATATGTGCTGGTAATGTGCTAGTAGTGTTTTAAAGAATTGTTATTAAAAAAAAAAAAAAATACGAAAAAGAAAAAAACCACAGAACAAAACACCATCACCATGTCCACCAATAAGCAAATGAAAGGTAAGTTTCTTTCTGTTCAATAAAAAAAGTATGCTACAGGTAGTCTTTTACTTTTACTCTGAGGCAAAAGAAGGAGTTAAGGAAGCAAAATGAAACTGAGGAGAAAAGTCTTGACTCAAAGAAAGAGTGCGGGTTACTCGAACAAGTTTTGCTAGAGACTAAAACCCTGAATCAACAAAGGCGTCGGGGTTCTTATGCAAATCTATGGTTTTACGCAAATAGAGAGGATTTTGATGCTAATGATTAAAAAATTTATAATAGTCGCTCATCTCAGGTAATCAAGTTTGACCAGAAATTTCCCCTCCAAATACCATCACATGCGATAACAAATTAAAAAAAAAAACGGCTTTAAAGCTTACAAATAAAAAACAAATGAAGCGCATTAAAAACAAAAATCTGGTTTTCATTATGATCGCGGCATCTTTGATTCACTAAATCTGGACTTGAGAAACTACATTAAAGCACCGTCATCATTTAAATGATGAAGATTTTAATTTTGAATGATCTGAATACATTTTCCTTTGAGACCAGCATCTGCGATATCAATTTTGACAAAAGCAAAAACTGACCATGAGGATTACAAAATTAATACAAACACCCCTAGCCTTAAGAGAAGCACCATAGAACAAGTGCAACAAAAATACACATACACTACACATATAAATATGACAGCACCATTTTCAACAAAAGCAAATAACAACAACTAGAACAACAAAGATCTCCATTGTATTTGAAAGCAGTGCAGCTGAGAGACATAGCTTTACGTCATAACGACTCATCCACCTCACACTTCACCTTAGGCTTATCTTCGCCGATCCCAATCATTTATCAATCCATAAACAAGCTAAGAAAAGGAAGGAGGAAAGATGGTTGGAATGAGGGCAACATTAAATCAGTCATCTGGCCTCCCAGACCACCTTGAGCTAATGAGCTTTTTCCACATTATATTTAATATGTAAAATGAAACTAACTGTAAGCCAATTAATATTTTCAACAGAAAAAGAAATGGCTTCTCAGGAACTGGTTACCTTAGTAACCCTTAAGATTCTTTTCATTGACAGGATTGGTGGAACCCAGTCTCTTTAATGGCAAATATTTCTTTGAGTGGTTGCATGAAAGGCCCTGTTTTTTTAGAGGTAAAAAATGTAATCATTTTCATGAAAATTCATTAGGATACAGGGGCATCGATGGCAGAGTGGATAGCGAGTCCGCCATGAGATCTGCAGGGACTTTTATGTAGCGGGTTCGAGGCCTGACAGCCTGAGATTACCTTGTTGAGTACTGGCTATATACAGAAACCAATTCATATGATAAATGATTTTTTCTGCCTCATTGCCAGCCAGGAAGAGTAACAATTTCAGTCAACTTCATTCTTCAGACCATTCGAGATTTTACTATGACCAATCAGATATTTAGTTACTATCAATTTCCCTGTGTATGTCAGTATGTGCTCTCCTGAAAAAAGAAAAAAAACTAAAGGATGTAACATCCTGTGCTATCCTACACTTCATGGAAGGAAGTTTATCCATACGCTGCAAAACTACGTGAAAGGAAAATAAACACTTAAACTAAATTGATCAAAATATCGGTAAATCAAAATCAGTGAGTAATCTAAAAAAAACTGTTAAAAAGAAGGTACTGTTCGTTTGTATTTTTTATTTAAAATATTTTCAACCGATAAAAAGTCAAGTAAGATACTATTTTTGTGCAGCTCTTTTTCTTTCCGATTTTAATCCTCTTGTGACTCAACGTAGCTAAAACAATTCGCGAAAAGTGGTGGCAGTTTAATTTCAGTTGACGAATGCCATCGTCTGACAGCCTCTTTAATTACTACTGCAGGTGAACTAAAAACTCTACATAAAGATGAAAAAAAAAAAAAAAAAGATTGATACAGCGTATCGAAAAACTTAGATACGCACATGCAAACAAAAGAAGTTTTATATAGACTAGTATGTACGAGAGGGTAATGAAAAAACATATTTAAAAAAAAATCACATCAAATGTCATAAAATTAAAAGCGATGTGGTGCTTAACATTCATTCATTATAATTTTGTCTAGTAAGGTAGAAATATCAAAGTTCTTTATGACGGCTCAAACCTTCTTAATCTGCAGTCAAGTTGCCAGTGGCGAAATTTATTGAAATTTATCGGGTCTGATACTTAGAAAGCAAACTTATTGTAATGTTAGGTGAAAAATGACACACAGCTTTGAAACGGTTTAAAACTTGTTTCGCTGGCATTAATAGAAGAAACAAATCTGTGATATCATTATTTTGTCGCAAAACACTGACCCTTATAAAGCTTCATGCGTACTAGTTACGAAAGTAAAATGGAGACAAAATTTTTTTCTGATATTGAGATGGCAGGTGATTCAATTTATTGACCAAAGAGCGAAAGTTTCCCATAAACCGAACTGCTATATTCTACCATAGCGTTCAGCAACTTTAATTCATTGTACCCAGCACTTCGAAGACAGCTCTTACAGACAGGCACTAGGAAAGATTTTTTTTTTTAACGAAAGATCAATCCTTAATGATCTAGGCTTATAAGAATGTCAGTAATGTATAAGTAACTATATCCTAGATTTAACCAAGGGACTATGTAATATTGTAGGAATACGAGAAGGAAGGTAATATTATGTCCATACCACAAAGCGACAAAGCTTTCGAGCAAAGTTAACCCATCCCTACGAGCTTCTGTAAATCCATACAGAGCAGGCTTAGTTCAAGAAATCCAGAACTACGGGTAGACTTGGCACAATAATATTATATTTTTAAGTCCTAGGCGCCTTCCATCACATTCCATCACTGTGTTATCTTTCGGCCACTTCTAGAGCCGAAATGTTTATTCATTATCCTAACAAATCTAATGAATCCTACTAGGAATCTCCGCTTCAGGTAATGGTGCACACCACAGACTTAAGAATCATGCTAGCTTGAGCCGTATGGGTTGTACGAAAATTCGGTTTGTCAGGCTAAAATACACAGGAAAAAAAATACACCAGGAACCTAGATATAATACCAGAATACAGAATAACCGATTTAACAAATTTCGGAATAAAAGGACTGCAATGTTAATGTAATGATAATGGACCGAAGACGGAAAGTTTCGCATAAACCGAACTGCTATACAAATTCGGACAGGGACTCTGTTTCACAAGTAGTATGCCTGGGGTCTTGGGTTTTACTAAATGACATTAATAACTTTGCCTAAATAAACCGATGGGAAGAAGAATTGTTGAGGCATCCCCGATAGCTATAATTTACAGTGGTTTTCCTTTTCACTGGGTTCTAGTACTATAAAAAGTAAACAGGGGTTAAAGACCATAGAAGTGTAAAAGATACTTAAATACATTATTGTGCTTTTAAAAAGCCACTATTTTGATTTAGGTTTATAGAGTTGCCAAACCAATGATATTTATATTATCCACCCAAAATAACAAATGGACATGCCATTCATATATTAGAAAAATCTCAATTAAAAATAGGAAGTAACTGAACTTGAGTGTATCATATGGAACAAAAAAACAAAACAAAAAAAAAAACAAAAAACAAAAAAAAAACAAAAAAAAAAAAACATAGTAAAATCAAAACAAAAGAAATGAGCCAAAAGAAATTAAAATATATTAGAAAGCAATGTCATTGAACTTTAAGTACATAAATATGTATTAAAACTGTGGGGCAAGGTTCAGTAGTTCTTGCTGTGGGGCCTTTTTTCTTCAATTTTCGGACGATTTTTTCCAATCAGATTATTTGTGAAATTCTTTGACAAAAAGTACTATAAAAACATCAAAGAGCTATTATACAATAGCTCCAAAAGTAATAAAAATATCTTTTTATAGAAACAAACTTTTTTTTTTTTTTTTTTGCTGACATAAAACATTTTATAGTGCAGTTCCGTAAATGCTAAGAATAATGGCAATTTGCCTCACTCTGTTGCTTATTAGAATTAACTCATAAATTTTAAAACGCTAAAAAGGTATTCAATTAGTGCTATTACAGCAATTAGTTCTGCTGTTAGTGTTTTTGCTTCGTAAACAGAGTATAAACCCTTATTCGACATCATATCTAAAAATCATTATTTTGTTCAGCTCCCAAATAGTGTCAACATGTATTATTTATTGAATCGTATTTAGGTACGTTAGGTCTAACGCCAGATAATTTATGAAAACAAAGCCCTTTTGATTCTTTACGAGTATAGGCCTACTTCCTTTTAGCTCGGTGCGATACGACTTATTACATATTATGTTTTCTGACCTTTGGGCTTTTTGCCGGGGTGGCGACCTCCCACCATTATTCCATTAGGCAGGTTTTGCTCTCCAATGATGCCCAGTCTCAGACAGTTGGCGCCTTCTGGAGTATCTGGACCTTTAAGGGAGTCGCACTGAGGCAAAGCTTTTCCTGAAAGAGTGAACATAGTACGAGTGCTCTTGAGTAATCATTACACAATATATATGAGCCTTGGAGTTAAATGCCTTGACAAACTCCGGTGGTAGTGTTGAAACAACAATGACAAAAATTACTTATATACATTATTTACGTTTACCCTACAACACTATTTAAAAGTCTATTGAACCCACTTGCATACCATTGAGGCAAGTATTGCACTCCATAATGTAATAATTTTGTGATATCCGAATCATTAAGAGAAAATTAACTATTATTGCTTGCCTTGGATAAGGCAACTCTAAATGATTCGGATATCACAAAATTATTACATTACGGAATGCAATAGTTGCCTCAATGGTATGCAAGCATTTTTTAAAACTAAAAGCATTTAAGAAAAAAAGATTGACGTCCAATCCAAACTCTTTTCAACCGACAGTTTACGCCAGTTCTTTTCAACAGCCAATCGTAAAAATCATCTTATCATTATCTTACTCACCCATATCTCCTAGCGTTTTCGCCATCAGATATTCTGTGCTACAGGTTGTCTCTTCCAGAAGCTCGCACTCATCTTTACAGACCTGTCTGGGTCGAGCTGTCTTTGAGCTTAAGTCGCACAAGGGAAAAGCGTTGTAGCACAACATTGGAATTCCATATTTCTCGCACTCTTCTGATAGTTTGCTGTTTGAGGCAGCCCCGGCAATGGCGAATGCAGCTGAGAAAGTAATGGGTGACAGTATGAGGAAGGATGGGCTATAAAAAGAGGTGAACATAAAAAAAAAAATTGCCTGTAATTCGCATGTCAATTTTTTTTTGCTATGGCTTTAGTTTATGCCATGAAGATATTTAATTATATTTTGTATTGTTCGTATACCTGCTCTTTTTGGTATCGCCTTAGATATATTCATTTCGAAAGCAATCAATCCATTCTAGCTTTTCTAATTTGACAATGATGAGGTCAGGTCTTTGTGACTACTTTGATGGGATAATTTGTTTTGTGTGCGTATCTCGCTTTACTTGGTTTAAAAAAAAACCAAAAAAAAAAAAAAAAACAACAACTCTCTTAGTATCTAGATAAGAGCTTTCAAGAATGAGAAACTGTTTGACCATACTTACCTGCATAACTCTGCTCTAAGCTTCCCTGTGTTTGACCCACGTCCAGAAAGATGCTGAAATTGCCCACGTACTGAGAGCAGGTAGAACCACGATACACGGTGCAGAAACCTTCTTTACGCTTGGGTCTACAGAAGATAGGACAAAAGGCTAGTTCCAGACTGCGCAAGGCTATATTGATCAAGGATAAAACCAACGTCATGCGTAATAAAGAGTGATGCATTTGTGCCAATTTTATTGGTTTCGTTTTTACAGCCTCTCCATCAACACTTTTTGTGTCAATCAATTAATTAAGTATGCTTTACTTGTTTCCTCTTCCATCTTCTTGCGTGCACCCACGACATGACAATGAACCTGAGACATTCTCGATTACACAACGTTCAACTTTTCAGAAGACGAGACCTTTCAGACACATGGGCCTAAAGGGTTTATAAAAACCGAAAAAGCCAATCATGGTTAACCTCTAAGGGGCTTTCCTTACCCTAAACAGATTTATCGAAGAGGACACAAATTCCTTTGACGACAATCAAACTGAAATTGTATGACCATATCACACCCATCATGAAGGCTTGCCACAACATTCATGCAAGGCTCAGTGCAAGACGGGAGAAGGAGAGGAAGACGGGGTAGAGATGGGAGGACAACATCAGCAAATGGATTGCTTGAGACTGAGCTACACTATGAGGTCAGGAAACCTTGAGGATTAGTTGCCAGACCAACTGTGATACCCTAACGGTCCGCGGGATATGGGATGGTGATATTCATAGAGCGTGCAGAGGAAACAGTTTCCGGCTCCTCAAAACATGCTTTTTCTGTATATAAAAGACTTAAAAAGTCTATAGAATCTATAGTCTATAGAAAATATTTGAAGCTTCTATTAAAATACCTACCCATCTTTTTTTCTCCTCAGGCAGAATGCACGGGTCCCAATTAAAAGGCTTACAGTTAAGAGAACCATTCTTAGTACGATTTGAGTGATTAAAATAATGTAAAATGACACATCTTCGACAATTTGAAGATTCGAATCCGTGATATCTGATCTAAAGTAAGACAATCTAACCGTGAAAGAATTAATCGATGACTGTGGAGATGTGAGGCATTTTGGTTTCATTCAAACCAGGTGGCAGTCCATACAGATTTAAGGCCTTGAACTACCAACACCTTTACTTCCAATGGCATACATTCCAACCTCCAACTGATCAACGCCCCGTCTTTTAACTAACCAACACCCAATTCCCAACGCTAATAGTACCTATCTTTAACAAAAATTAAAAAAAAATGTATGCATTACAGAAAGCAAATCTGAAACTCAAACACAGGGAGGAAAAAATCTGAAAACTCACTTGGTTGGCAGGTTTTTAGAATCCTTATCTTCTCCGTTGTCAACAATAAAATTTTCGTCGTATTTGCCACCAAAGCTGAAACAAAATAAGCCAAATAGGACATTTACAATTTGCACAAAATCATCAGATAACGATCTTATCGCAAGAAGCAAAACATTCTTATATAAATAGGCGTACTTGTTTTTTTTTTTCGACTCGGTTACTAAATGAGGAACAGACAAGTCGCCTCAAACAATGGAAATATATTACACTTGACCACTGTTGAAAACACTCTTTTTTTGAGAACTCAAGAGAGGAAACAACAACACAAGACTTCGATTTTAGAGCTCAAATGCCAAAGATAATAAAAATTAGATGTTTCATTTTATTAAAAATTTCTGTAAAGGTGTTTTTTTTTTATTGACTTATTTTTATTTAAATATGTATTTATTTATTTATCTATTTATGTATGTAGATCATCCCTCAGAGCTTCTAAAAAAAAAAAGGACCACATAAAGTACAGGGGAACAAGAGCTATTCATGCCTTTGTTCACTCTCCGAGATATGGATAGATTTCTCGAGGCTTTTTTTTGTGGAACAAAACAGACAAAAACCGTTAACCAAGCGGCACCTAAAGATAATTTAATAGATATTGTGGACTAACACGTGCTTATTATAGGACATGTTTTAACCCTCTAAGGTTAAGGGTGTGAGATACTGATTTGCCCCATTTTAAAAGCTTTATTTGGCTCTAAAACATGTTGAGCAGTCAAAGGATCAGAAAATAGAATGACAAAATGATTCGAATCCTTTTACAAATTTTACATTAAAAAAAAAAAATCAGTTTTTGTAGACTATATAAAAAGACTATGAGCTATGTGAATAATCACGAAATAAGTATTTTCGCAATTCAACTTTATCCCTCTAGATTGTACATAGAAAAACCATAGGATTATTGAACTCATACTGGATTTTTTGATCTCCTCACTTTTTTTTTACATTAGTAGTTGGGAGATCGGGAAGGAAGATGAGTTGAAATTTTTTTTTTTTTTTTTAATTCCTAGCTACTACTGTTGCATTTTTTAATCTACAAGTTTAATTTAAATAGATAACTGAAAAGAGCCAGCATAGCAGACTAATGATATGATTGATGTTCTGCCCTCTGGCGAAAAAAAACAAAAACAAAAACAACAACAACAAAAGTACGAAAACCAACCAATCAAACAAGGCACTCATTGATGGTCTTTGCATTGTTTTAGAAATTCGCGGACAAGTGTGCCTCAGTTTCACCGACCTGCTTCTTTTCACAGAAACAACTACTGTACCATGCTCAATATGAAAAATGAACCGTAACTTGTATATATAATATATATCATGAAGTGTTGACATCTGCCGCTGCACCGCTGTCACCGTTTTATAAACCTGGAGGCAGGAAGTTAACGCGTTTCCTTGGAAGGCTTCGGCGCCTTAGGGGCAAGGGGAAATAACTTTCTCTCAACGCTAAAGAACGTGAGGACTGACGCGATGCTCTGGGAAATTTAAGGCAGGCATCTACCGGTAAGTTTTGTGGTCTTGTTTACAGTAGTACTGCACACCGTCGCGTATGTACTCTCATCTGCAATATTCCTTGTATGTGATGCCTTTAACTCGATGCCTGGCGCTGGCCCGAGTTAGCTCAAAAGATAATAAGAGAGCTAGATAATAATATGCTTTGTAAGACATATCTGTATGACGTGATTCCATAACGTTTATCAGATGAAAGAAGTGACTTTATTTTTAACAAAAGCAATAATAACATTGGTCCACATCCAAAAGTGAAAGGTAATGTTGATTTGTTTAAAAAGCAAAGATTATATATTAATGTTTCGTTAAAAATTTACTTCAACATTGCTTTTATAACATCAAAAACATGGCAAATAACTACTTTATAAGAAGTCTATACGCACTTTCTTGGCTTCTACATTTTTTTTATTTGCACTTTCTTCCATTTCAGCAACGAAGAAAACGAAAAATGGAAAAGCCACAGGACCAGGTAACATACGAGTAGAAATAATTAAAGCATTAGATAATCTAGGAATAGATTTGACAAAAAATTCTTAATGCAACATACGATAGTGGTACAATTTCAAAAGATCTTTGTAAATCTGTTTCATAGACCTGCCTAAAACACCAGGAGCAAAAGAATGTGAACTTCATAGAACAATCAGTTTAATGAGTCATTTTACAAAAAATCCTGTTACGTGTTTTGATGCGCCGAACACACAAGAGTTTAAGACTAGAAATATCCGCAAAAGCGACAAGAAACGCAATATTCACTTTGTCAATGCTTTTGGAAAAGTGTATAGAAATGCAAAAAGATAGTCACCTCTGTTCCATTGATTATATTAAGGCATTGACAAAGTAAAACATGTAGAGCTGTTTAACAGCAGAATCTGGTGAACAACCCCTGTGAACAACATTCTGTAAAATCAAACCAATACTGGCCAACACAATCATAAGATAGTATGAACACCAAAATAAGGGTAATGAAAACATAAGAATGGTCAGTACTTTTGCACGGTAGTGAATGTTGGACAATAAACAAAGAAACTAGAAGCAGTAGTGATGTGGTTTATCAGAACAATGATGAGGACATCAGGGACAGAAAAAAGTCCAATGAATTGGTACTGAAGGAGGCTAATATTGAGTGATCACAAAACGAATACCATAAGACAGAGGCAACTACAGTTTTAAGGTCATATTTACCGACACAAAGGCTTAGAACCTTAGCAAACACGGTAAAGATTAAAAGCAAAAGCAGACGAAGAATACATTTTATTGACAGTCTTAAATCAGCCATGGGCGATAGGCAACAGAAACAACAATAGCAACAACAGCAGCAACAACAACAACAACAACAACAACAACAACAACTACTACTACTACTACTACTTCTACTACTATACTACTACTACTACTACTACTACTACTACTACTACTACTACTACTACTACTACTACTACTACTATTACTATTACTACTACTACCACCACCACCATCATAAAAACGACTTCAACTACTGTTTCTGTTACGGCTCATACTCTATAACGACTTGTAAATTACTAGTTTTATGTCTATTTAAAAAAAAAAAAAATGACGCCAAAATTAAAATTTATAGAAGTTTTCGAAATGTGAGTTTTTTTTTCATGCGCATCTCCTCACAACCGAACAATGACCAAGCACATTTTGATAGTGCAAAGGTTGGCAGTCGCACAGTGCAGAGCGATACAAGGTTACGTTTTCCCCGGTCTCGCTCAGATTTCGCCAGCTCTTTGCGGAAGTAAAACAACTACATTCTTATCGCAGGATATCTTACAGGGGAGATAGCAAACCTAAACAAAGGCTTAGGGGAATTTAAAACAACATTGCTTCAAATGTTTATTTTGATAATTGCACTGAAGTCTAAGAAAGGTATGAAGGATTTGGAGAAAAGAAAGCGCACAAGGAAGACTAGTTGTAAAATTCTTCGCCGGGCTTAAAGAAGGACTGTGAGCAAAGATGGAGGAATTCCGTAAAACAT
>BLXT01001415.1:358174-374020 GCA_019648995.1 Plakobranchus ocellatus
AAAAATGCTAAAGATCTGCGTTCACAGTAGGCCTTACTAGCCAAGATCTTGAAAATAAAAAATAATGTAAATGCAAAATTAAAATGAAATGCATGTAAAACCGTACTCGGGAGCAGTACTTGCATTTACATTGAAGTATTGTGACATCTTGTGTCAGCTAAAATCTAGGCAAGTCCTGGGTTTTCTTCACTATCGAAAATCAAATTTTGGTAATTTCGTAGAAAAGCAAAAAAAGTATTTATTATTATTATTATTATTATTATTATTATTATTATTATTATTATTATTATTATTATTATTATTATTATTATTATTACTATTATTATTGTTCTTCTTCTTCTTCTTCTTCTTCTTCTTCTTCTTCTTCTTATTATTATTATTATTATTATTATTATTATTATTATTATCATTATTATTATTATTATCATCATCATTATTATTATAAAGAAGTTGAAAGTAAAAGTGGTTAAAAACTTCTTCATTACGGTACCTAAAAAGCCTCAGGATTAAGCTTTCAGGCGGTACAGCCTTTTGTAATAATAATGTGAATAAGCGGTTTCCCTTAGGCTTTAAAAGTTGATTTAAAAAATATAAGTACATATATACTCACACACACACACACATATAAATATATATATATATTTATATATATATATATATATATATATATATATATATATATATATATATATAATGTTTCCAATAGAAAAGCTGCACCTATTTTAATTCAACGAGGGAGAGGGCAAACAGAATGCCTTTTACATTCACACAGAGGCTGGTTTGTTTTTTTTTTTCAGGATCTCTGTGAAATCTCCATAGTCAAAGAGAAAGGAAATATTTGTTGTGCTTACTTATTATTATGATGGTATAATTGCCATACTGCATTTCATAGCAAAATTTTTCTTAACCTGTTTAGCCTCAATCTTTGTAACTTTCAGGAAATTTGGTGGTGACAAAGCTAATCTCAAAACAAAACACGGTAATGTATCACGCACGATTCTGTCTACAGAATTGCTTTTGTTCCTGTTGTTGTAATTTGCATTTTCAAACATTTTTTTTGGGCAAAAACATGAAATTATCATCAAGAATTGTTTGTTCTTGAAAACATGAAATTATCATCAAGAATCGTTTGTTCTTGAAAACTACTTCGAATTTGCCGACAACAACGATACGTAAAAAGATGTTTCATCTCAAATTTTATGATAAAAGTTAATTGGTACATGTAAAGTAAAATCAAGAGAATTATCATGTCAAACACACATTGAGAGTCAATAAAACATGGGTACGATTTTAAAAGAAAGTTTGCAAAAATAGCCACGACAAGGGAATGTTTCAAATGAAAACCGTTTTTTCTCGCCGTAACCCCACAGGCATTCTCAACAGTTGCTCTGCATTCGGAATTTTTTTTTTTAACTATCACAGTTACACAAACCCTATTTTTGTTTTAATTTTAGATTTAGACAAAATCTTATTTTGCTGTATAAATATTAAAATGTATCGGTTTTTTTTTATCACTTTTCCTTTTGGCTTTTAATTTCAGATTAAGTTTTTCAAATTCTTAGATGAACAAACAATTGTTGAAACCTAATCATGAAGGAGAAATCAAACCTTCTAACAAAATTAAACAATAAAACATTGTAGTTGTACAGGAGTGGTTTCAGCTTCCGAAATCGATTTGTGCGTTGGTCTCTTTAAACTGATGCTCTCCACAAGCGACTTGGGCTTTGATTTTTTTTTTTTTTAATGGCGAGCGGCTGATGGTGACTAATGTTTGGAACTTTTACAGTTTAAATGATGGTTACAGTGAACAATCGAAGCATTGTGACGGAAATCGCATCGTGACAAGTTAAAACAAATGGTTTAGATCTAGAAAAAGAATTTAAAAAATAAGTTACTCTATGAAGGAGGGGAATACCAAAAAGCAAGTTAGAGGAAGAGAGATACGATCAGACTAAGGTGAAAAGAGAGAGAGAGAGAGGGAGAGAGAGAGAGATAAAAAGAGGGAGAGAGAGAGATAAAGATAAATACAGTGATGAAGAGAGGCAGACAGAACGAAATAGAGATGGAGAAAGAGAGGGGGAAGGAAGGAAAATGGGGGAAAGAGAAGTATAGATAGCGAAGCGGAGAGAGAAATAATTATAGAAAAAAGGAAGTAAAGAGAGAGGAGAGATAAACCCAGGAAAGTGAGAAATGCAGAGAGAGAGATAGAGATAGAGATAGATAGAGAGAGAGAGAGAGAGAGAGAGAGATGGACAGACAGAGAGACAGAGAGAGGAAAGAGAAATGAGAGAGAGAGTGACAGAGGGAGGAAAGCGAAATAAACATAGAGCGAGAGGAGGAAAGACAGAGAGGAAAAGAGAAAGAGCGAAAGAGAGAGGCACCAAAAAAGCAGGAGGGACACAGTAGCAGATGTCAGAGGTAGAGCGGCCTGAGTATGTTTTTTTTTTCCTTATTTTTTTCCCCTGACCAATCTATCATGAGGAGGAAAACAACACTAAAGAAAGAACAGATCTTCCGAGAGCTTTCATAATCCTTCTCTGTATATGCAAATACACGGGCTGGAGGCTTTTTGCCTGTTGCCGTTGTTGCTTTCTTCCACTGTCGTTGATGGTCACATTAGGTGTGGAGCCATTGTTATCTAAGCCAGGTAGTTGGCCCTCCTAATTGAAGTCAAAATTTTGAAAGTTGTGAAACTCTTCATCAGATAAGGCTCTAGCTTAAAAAATTTCCCCATGCCACATAACGTGATTGGAAATCAAAGCTGAAGGTGTCGAAAACGACTGCAATGGCCTCTGCAATGTTGGACTTCATTTTGAGATTGAGAAATTTTATAGAAATATCTTTTATGATTTTATCTTTCTGTTATAAAAAAATAGAATAAGTTCATAATTTAAAGGGACTGGAATGTTTTACTTAGAGCTAATAATGACGATTGCTGATCCCGAGGAAAAAAATGGAAATCTTTAGAAAATATTAAATAGACTTACAGAATGCATATGGAGGAAACAGCAAGTAGGCAAAGCGTAAAGTGCGAAGTAAATGATTTACTGCCAAAGTTCATCTAAAAAAATATTACAAACCAAAGAAAAAAAAAAAAAAAACCAATATTCAAAACTTTCCTTCATTAACTGAAAACTAAAAAGTGGTAGCATTGCATCTTTTGTCATTGCTTTCACATAAATTACCTTTCAAATGAATAAACATTGTCCTTGTTAGGGTGCTCAATTTAAATAAAGCATAAAAGCCAACCAATATTTGTATGAGCCAAACAGAACAAAAAAGGCAAGTGAAGCTAACCATGTTTATTTTTATTCCTTGTTGCTAAAACGAACAATTTAATATTAAATTCATATCTGATATTCCAACAGTAACATTTCAAGTCCCAGCTTTATAAAATGTGCGCAAGGCATGAAGTTGTTTGAAATGGAGGAAGCGTGCTGTAAATAGAGTTCCTTTTCTCGCAAGATAATACAACGCAAGATAATACAGATGAGGTCCACTGACTTAAAAAAAAAAAAACGAATTATTGATAGAGCAAGAAAATACACAAGAGGGTCGTAAAAATAATCTACTCCTCAAGGAGACTGTCATAGCTTGAGAAGAGAAGTATAATCGTTGTGTGTGTGTGTGTGTGTGTGTGTGCAAGAGAGAGGGAGATAGAAATAGATAGATAGATAGATAGATAGAGAGAGAGAGAGAGAGAGAGAGAGAGACTCCACTTGTTCTTGAAATTTGAGATCCCTGGAACCAACAGAGTAGTGTACAGATCTCAGTTACCTCCCAATAGGGTGTCTGACAGAGAAAAGGAGGAAATCTGTATGACTCCCCCACAAAATCAAATGTTCCACGTCGTTGACCATCGTGTATAGGCGACAAGCTGGGTCGACAAATCTTTCTTTCCGCCTTCTTAGCACAGAACAAGAGAAGGCCCGGCCCAGCATTGGGGGTCTATGAAAGCACGCCGAGAACAAACAAAAAAAATCCCTTCCATTCGGGAGCCTATTCAATGATAGAGCAACAGAATTCATTGACGAAGATTAATAATCTTGGCGTTGAGTGTAAACACATTGTTAATATTGTTGTATATTTTTTTAGACATAAAGAATCGAGATTATAGTGCTACGTAATGAAGAAAAAAATGAAGTTGTTGATTCGAATTTTCAAAGGAATAAAACGAGAGTAATAGTGATAGACATAAAAATTATATCATACGTAAAAGAAATTTTAAAAATCAAAATACGATTCTCCGAATTTGACATCAGATGACAGATCTCAAGCGCACATCTTTTATACCCATTGTTGTGCAAATGGAACCCAAGGCGCAATTTAAAAAATAAAAATGAAGTGGTGAATTTCTTTTCCTGACGCTTCCTAATCTAGAACACTTAATGAAATATTTCTTTATACAATTCATTGTTCACTATCGACCTAGCAAATCAGAGATCACTAGAGCTTTTCACGGTTTGGTTTGGTTTTTGTGTAAAGCCAGTCCACAACAAAGTGATCTCAGGCTCTCAGACCCTCCATCAGACCAGGGCCTCGCCACTCAGTAGTGACAGATTAATTATACTTCTACTTATTTTCACTATTAAAGCCTTTTTTTTCCTATTAAAAAAAATGTTTGTCTTAGTTTCCTATTACTTTTTGTCCTAGAAAATGTACATCCCTCAAAAATTAATTCTGATAGTAGATCTGCCGCAAACACTGAAATTCGGTCCTGCGAAGATTTTCTTTTATGCTTAAAAACAACAACAACAAAAAGCTTTCAAATGCTTTCTCGAGATGTCCCAAAATTATTTTATGAAAGGAAGTGGAAAAAAAAAACGCTGCCATGAGAAACAGAATATTGAAACGTTTAAATTGTGTAGCTAGAAAAGCACCTGCCGCTCTCTCGTGGAGTAACAGGCAATCTGTGTCAACAGGCAGGCCTTCAGCGCCACCTTCTGTGACACTATCTCACTCGTGAAGAAACATCACTTCAGAAATAGGAAAGAATGCGCCATGTGAGTTAGAGCGCCAAAGAGGAACAACGCCTTGTAGGAGGTCCTAGAGCAATACGGCTGTGACGGTCGGCTACGGTTGACAATCTCATTTGAAAAGGTGAGGTTGAGGTAATTTTATTTTATTTGATTGCGTCGTATGAGCATGTCTAAAAAGCTTGCGGGACGTCAGCATCTTTAGATTTTTTTTTTCATAGCTTTTGTTCGCTTTCGTTACGACGGGACGACATTAAAGCTGAGGTTGATGTTCAGTCTCTTATATTCCAAGTTTATTATGATTTGGTTTTTTCTTTCGCTCGCTCACTTCTAATTTCTGGCAGTGAACACATTGTGCCCACTTAGAATAGGGCGTGTCGAGAGCAGCGCCTCACAAAAAGCGCATGGATGGTGTTATGTTTTGCTTAGATTAGGCCTGACAATAACTATAAAATGCCATTAATATGGAAAGTTGGTATAAGGCACAAAACTTTATTTGTTTCAGAAACAAAGCAGAACAAAAGAAAGAAAAAAGAGGAGATCATGAAAGAATAAGTGAGAACATCAAAGAAAAAAAAGATGATCGAAATCATGGTGTGAAAAAGATTTATTTGAGAATAAATTATTAAGAAAAGGTAAAATACGAAGGCTTGATAACAGTTCAGGGATATGGAATTTTTTTTTTTTAAATGAGTGCCATGCTTCGTCCAAGCATCGGGGAACTATGAGAAGGGTCCTGATTGTTCTTGGCAGACGGCATTCTGATGTAGTTTGCCAGTGCTACCTTCGCCGCCCCTTATTTTCGCCGGATTTTAAAAGAGACCTAGCTGCCCATTATTAAAAAAAATTGTCTTCGCCAGGACTGGAATTCGAACCTCGGTCCTCTTACTTAATAGTCAACTGCCCTACCAGATGAGCCACAGTTACTTTTCTTGATTAATTACAAGCCTATGAGTTTAATCAAATGAAAATTCGCCTGCTTTTATTTCCATATTATCCTTCTGACTTAATGGTATTTTTTTATTTTTGTAATTAGATTGAGCAACCAGCGTGTTGCCTTGTTTGCTATGTATAACTTAAATAATAAGCTTTTTTTACTTTGATAGATAAAGATCCGACTATTGCGAACAAAAAAATAAACAAAACAAAAACAACATGTTTTCGGATTTATTTTGTATTAATCTGGAACGGTATTGATTATCATTCTAATCATTTTTTAAATATACTAAATAATACTAATGTGTGAAAGTTCGCTGTAAGTTTGGCTTAAGATCTATATTATGATGTATTTTTATCAGCGAAAGTAAGAGGAAATACACACACTCACACACACATATGCATGGGTATATAATTGTACATGTTCAGTCAGTAGTAGTAGTAGTTTTACAATGTATATTGGTTTTTGCATAAATCCAGTTCACAACAAGGTGATCCCAGACTTTCAGGCCCTCCGTCAGATCAGAGCCACGCCACTCGGTAGTGAAGGTTAATTGTACTTTCACTTATTTTCACAATTTTTTTCTATTCTAGTACAATTTTTGTCTTAGTTTGCTATTACTCTTCAATACATAATATATATAAGTATATATATTGGAAAACTAGCACCTGGCATCCCTGTTCACCTGTAATTTCATTCCGGTAGAACCAGCAGGTCAGCAAGCTGGCTCCACGCGCCATACCCAATGACTGTAACCGCCACTAACATTAATTTATCACGCTTTGGTCCGCCCGAGCACTCAACCGAACTAAATTTTAAAGCAAACACTGACCGCCGGCAAGGCATGACATCGTCGAGAGACGAGCGTGGCCAAGGCCAAGGCCACTATGCTACATAACCTGGTCGGAATTTTGTGTTGTATTGCCGTGATTATAGTCAACCCATTCAATTCGCGAACAGAATGGATTTTTTTGGGGGGGAGGCTTTATAATCTTTAAATAATTGTTAATATAAACGTAATATTTCTTGGTGACTATTGTAAAAAATGCAAAAAGACAAAATTCTCAAAATCTCTACAACACTAATAGGTCTTCTTTCTTTATGTTGATAACTTCTCTTCGCCTCATAAATACATTTTTAGATTCTTTTCTTATACTTAATCAATTTTCTATGATCCAGCCTTCCACGATCTCTGTTTTCCACATATTAGCCTGCCTGAATAAAAATCTCCTTTTTGGCCGTCTCTGTTCGAATAGTACCTAGCATTCCTATGTAATGTACACTTCCAAGTATCTAATCTCTTAAAGCAAACTGAAGCGTTTGTCTATGTATACACAAAGTTGTCAAGAAAGCAATCGGAAATCCTACCTCAACCTTTCATCTCGTCCCGCACTACGTTAACCAAAAATATCATATCCTTTAAACGAGAAAATTAAAAGTGAAAAAAGAAGTGACGAGAGTGAAGAAGTATTATCATATCACTAGAATAAACTCGCATGTAGATTCTGAAGGATATATATCAAAAACTATTTCCGTGTCTTTTGGATGACGAGGTTTCCCAAAGCTTATATCGAGCGAAAAGTAATCTCGTGGTCTTCTTGCCTCTATTTATCTATGGAGACTGGACTTCGTGATCTGAGACCCATTGTTTGACTTTCCATTTTTTTCCTCACTGTTTTTTTTTGTTTTTTTGTTTTTTTTTTGTTTTTGTTTTTGTTTTGCAAATCTCCCACAAGAAAGAAAAGAGGGGAAAAAAACCTCATCAATATCTTGCAATACATCCTTCCCTCTATACTTTTCTTTCCCATTCTCCAAGCAAACAGTCTCTCCCAATATTCGATATTAAAATAGCAATCAAGACAGCAAAGGCCGAGCCTTTTCCAGAAAAGCAGTGTCTCTCGGCGAGTTATTGGCTCATTCATCAGTTATACTCCATCCTACCCCTTCTCCCTACCCCCTCTATTGCTGTTCGCATGCCAGACTCGCAAGAATTTCCCTGCCCTGTCTCTTATACCAAATTCCAAACGACGTCTTTGCTACATTCACTAACATTTTTATGTTTCAGCATATTCACATCTCTAACAACCAGCTTTTCTATATTTTTTACTGAATTTGTAGCGTAGTCTGAGAAACGCTTTTAACGCCATGAGTCTCTATTACAGCACCCCTGAATTTAAGGTCTGCTTTGATGAAAGCAAAGAAAGTCTGATAAACTTTATAGAAATTCCGAAGATGGTGTGTAGAAAATGACAATCATATATAAAGCTTTTTTAGATAGAGCGTTTGAAGAGAGAAATGAGAGGCAAAACATGAGTGTCCATCTCCGACTCTTCATTGGTATTAAGCTGGCAGAATTGCTCGCGAACCCGCTATGCTCTATGGGGATCTCTCTGCTGCACAAGCCTAAAAGCCTGAGATCACGCTCTTTCATATTCATGTCTATGCAGACGAAGCCGCAAGAGGATCTCACGAGGAGACAAAGGCATCCAATTCATTTCGTACTGCTAATCTCTGCTATTATTTTCTACAATATACCTCATATTTTCCGTGCTGATACAAACCTTTATGTTTTTTTTCTTTTAACAAGGTTCAGTGACTGTTAAATATCGTCTATTTAGGAATGTGCAACCTCCTGGCACCTCTTGGCACTGGCTGGCACTTTTTTGCACCCTCAGGGTACAACAACTTATAGGACCCAAGGGATTGGGAGCAGCACATCTTGCATGTCTACATGCATCAGAATTGACCGAGCGTAAAGAGAATTAAGCTCAGTCCAAATCTTGCTTGCCCGCCATGGGGCAATCACCCTTTAGATTTGCTAAAGTGCAAAAATAAGCGTTGATCTTCTTTAGGTGACCTGTCCAAAACAGACATTTGCGATCATGATGCTCCACTCAAGCCTATTCTCAGTTAACGTTATGAAATTGTTGCAACAATTAACTATTGCCCATGAGTTGTTTGCTTTCTATCTTTCCAGTGATTGCTAAGTATTCCAACCATTTGTCGGCAGATGGCCTAGAATTGTATTTGCCACCTTCTTATGATTTTAATTAATGATCGCTCTAAATTAGCCTCCTTCAGTATCGATTCATCGAACCTTTTTTTTCCATCCATGATTTCTTCATTATTATTTTTCACATTTCTACTTTTCCTGTTTTCTCTCCATTTCATCGTTTATTGTCCAACAATCACTTCCATATAACAGTAGTGACCATGCATGTGTTTTCACTACCCTATTTTGGTGTCCATACTTATATTTCTATTTGTCAGAATCAATTTAGTTTTTTGGGGAATTTTTGCCCATAGCTTTACCTGAACATGATCAGGTCATCACTGTGAAGTGCAATTCATAACAAAGTTTCAGTTGAAGCAGAAAACTGAAAACACTGATTTATAAATGAATTTCTCTTTTCTCTTCATACTGCAAATCTTTATCTTTATTTTGTACAAATTGCCTCATATTTTCTATACAAATATAACCGAATTTTTTTTTCCATTTCAAACTATATGAATTTATTTAAAATAATAGGCATTTAAATTCGGCATCCTTTATTTCTTTCTTTCTCAAAAGATATATGAATTGTAGGCTTCGTGACAGTGAGGACATAACCAAATAATATCGTCTTCTTAGCAGAACCTCATGGCTCAGTCAGACAATGAGCTAATTTCACTCAAGGGGAAAACCCACAGGCTTTTGGGAATATTTACTCGGTCACGACCTTGGTTTGTGACATAATTGCTTGAACGCGGAAATGGAGCTTGAATGTAAACATTGGCGATAGATCCAGCTGTCTTCTCAGTGTATTTGGGTTACATTTAGACCCAAAACAAGTCGGGATAGATCCGGTAACAGGCCCACCGACTTCTAGATCTACCTTCATGTGCTACCAACAAAAGGAAGTGGTCGTGGGCATAAAATTGCGTACATTTTGTGCATATTTATTATTTTACAAAATAATTTGGCCTGCTACTGCTTCATTTCGTCGGTAGATTTAGCATGTGAAGGTAGCTCTAGAAGTATGTGGGCCTGTCCCCGTATTATCCCAATATTAGTCTTGCCGTAACATATAAATAATTCTAAAAGCATAAACTCATTTATTAATGAAGGTTTGCTCATCAATGTGTCCATTATAAGTAGTGAGTGGGCAAAAGGTTACATCGTCTAGTCTAATATTGATCGTCAGCTCGATTCGCCTTTGCATGCAGTATACAAGTTCAGGGCGAGATTGAAATGGCCAGGAAACGGCAATGTCGTTGCTTTCTTTCGTCGCTTAAATTTACACCGTTACCATCTCGTAAACAATTTTTTTTGTACATATTGAAAAGAAAATTGAATGCTTTTTCGAACCAGCTAATTTTATGGTCGCTATTCCGATTACAAAAAATGCTCAAATTTAGCCCTTTTTTTTAACTTAAGGGTTTTTTTCACTAAATATATTTTGCGATTAACCGGCATTCATGTCAGTAACAGCACCTTTTTGCGGCTGACACATTTTCGTCGCTGTAAATTTTGAAACAGTCACTGCTATTTTTCTACAACATGATATAAAAGTAAATTGAAATCTCTATTGAAAGTAGCTTTTGATAAACTTTTAACCTGATGTAAATTTTGTCTGATTTTGTATGAAAAGAATGGTTGTTTTGCCTCTATCTGAGCTCACCACGCGGCTTTTGGGTGCTTACTTTCATAACTTGTGTCTTTTTAAATTTGAAATCCTCCATTCTTCCATGTGTAACTTCGGGGGGGGGGGGNNNNGGGGGGGGGGGGGTGAAAGCCATATCACTAACTTCAAAAGCCTTTCTGCAGCTTTGAAATGTTTAATATAACTCTATAATGAAATACTAAGACTACCAACTGTGTACGGATTATAAGTCTAGATCTAACGGAAATTCGACTTTCTTTATATGTGTGCCTCATCACGTGTTAACCACGTGACAAACCAGGTTAGATTCACTGAAAAAAGACGTCATCGCTGGAGTTTCCCCCTGGATGCACTAAGCTTATTACAAACCTTTTTTTGTTTATGTGTGTGTGTACTTTTATTTTCACATACATTATAGTCCTATTTTTGTTTTCAATTTGCATTTTATGACAACTGCTCAAATACTCGAATGATGGAGATTATAGAGGAACGAGCAATCGAAGAGAGTGAAGGACATGAACAGAGAAAGAGAGATAAACAGTGAGTTAAGAGAGGAGAAAAGAGAGAGAGAGAGAGAGAGAGAGAGAGAGAGAGAGAGAGGACAGACAGACAGACAGACAGACAGACAGACAGAGAGTTCTTACAATGAACTCACCTTTGAGCTTTTAAATTCCACCAAATAAAGTTAGTATCCCCAGTCAGGAATGACATTCTCATAAATTTCATTCCATGCCTAATTTTTTCAAGTCTTTACTACAATAGTCATTCAAAGCTTTTTTTTAGAGAAAAGGTTTGCTTTCGATAAAGGATGCGCATTTTTCTCACCAATCGACACCAACGTCGATGGCGTTTTGTTTTATTATGTAAATTATTATCTAAACGACTGCATGGATTTGCAAAAATAAAGCTAGGAGATAATATCGTACCTCGCGACGGCTGGTTATAGTCGGAATGTATATTGAAGTATGTAACTAGAACTGCATGTGTACATAATGTATGAATGTCAAAAAAGAAAGAAAGAAAGAAAAGAAAGAAATAAACAAGCACAAACGATTGACGGTTGAATGAGGCTCGTTTATTCCCCTGCACACATTTTGGTGACTCAACAAGTAAATTGGAAAGTGGAATAATAGCTTGTAATTTTTATTGGGCAAACTTCATTTCTTTACTTAAACTTTTTAGTTGGCCAAAAAAGTAGTGCACTATCTCTGAAAGCTTACACTTAAATTGAAATTTGCTGTGTCCGCGGATCTCTAAGTGGATAAGTATGAGTGCATCATTGAGCCCCAGATTCTTTAGCATGACATGTATGCATAATATTTTAATCCAAAGCTAAACTACAAGATATAAAAAAACTTATGATTGCTTTACTTTTGGTATAATTATAGAGAACTAAATATTGTTTATCTTTAATTCAGTAAAAGTGTCTTTAATGAAATGAAAGTGTCTTCCCATGACATTTCGCACGCTCCTCTAAGACCACACTATAAATAATAATAATAATAATAATAATAATAATAATAATAATAATAATAATAATAATAATAATAATAATAATAATAGTGAATATCAATAACAATCACAAATGAAAAATTGACTATTAGTAGTGCCCGAAAGCGCCAACAGTAGACGGCTACTCAACATCCAGATAGAGGATAAATAATCGAATATGATACAATAGGCTATTTCAGTCTGGTGGTCTTTTTTTCTTTTCTATACATCTTTCCTTGATAAATTAAATATTGCGTTTCTAATCCTTTATTAGGCAAAAAGCCAGACTGTTTTGGGGATATTTCTGATCTTATTCTCTTGCGCATATTAATCTAAGCATCAAAACACACAAGATGATTTTTTGCAGAATGGCTCTCCAATTGATTGTTCTATCCAGTTCACATTTTGTTGCTATAAAAACAGATTTACAAAGACCTTCTGCAAATGTATCACTGCCATATAATGCATTAAGGATTTTTGTTTTCAGATCTATTCCAAAATTATCTAATACTGTAATTATTTCTACTGGTATAATTATTATCTGGTCCTGTAGCTTTTTCATTTTTCATTTCCTTTAGTACTGCTTTTACCTTTTCTTTAAGGACAGTTGAACCCTCTAGGCTTCTCTTTATTTCAGGTTTTTCACACCTATCATCTTCAACATAATAATTTTGAACATTTGTTAGGCATTTCCCTCTTTTTTTTTTTTTTTCATTAACATTGTTCCGTCTTATTTATTTCTGTCTGCGTTTGATTTTCTTACCACCGGCATCGTTAATTTCAACATGCATGAATTTACTGTCTATATTTAGCTTTCGCTCCATTTTCTGAATTGTTGATTAATCCATTGTTCTTTTGCGGCACTGCATTTTACCTTAATTTTTTTGTTGTTGTTTGTTTAGGTCTTCCTAATTTTTTTTCACCTTTCTTCGATCAAATCAAGTATTTCTCTGTTTATCCATTTCTTATGCTCTTTTTGTATCCTTTATTAAGTGACTTTTTCATTTCTGACCATTATTCTCCTACCTCTAAGATGTTGTTTAGTCTCATATTTGTTATGCATAGCTACAGCAATTTTGTCTTTCATCAGATTTTATTATGTCCATTCGGATTTAAGGATCCTTTGCCTTTTAAAAAATGTTTTAAGTTTTATTTTAAATGTACGCGTTACTGGAAAAATGATCTGAATCGGCTCCCGGTAGTGATTTTGATACTTTGATGGCGTTTCGCAATCGTTTCTGAATGAGAATGTAATCTATTTTGTCTTAATTTCTATCACCGAGACTCTTCCAAGTCCACTATCATCTAGGGTGGTTTTGATATCAAGCATTTGTGATGGTAAAGAGCGCTGATAGCCAGAGGAAACCTGCAACTAAAATGTCCCTGTTATTTTGGGCGAGTCACTGGTCAATTGCCGTCACCACAAAGAAAAAAAAAACTATACAGAGCATAGTTCAAGGTAGGTCTAAGGTAATACAAAGATCCAGTAATATTGACATAGAACAATATGTTTATCTTGTGGCAGCAAAGCGTGGAATCTATCAAGCGCAAAGCTAAATTAGCAGTGAAACTGCAATACCTACCACGATTAATGGTACCGTCCAAAATTGGCGATTTCCTGGGTATGCCTCGTACTTTACTAAGAGGGGGGGCATGGCAAGTATACAGGCTGTCACCTCCGGTTAATGTTAATCGATTTGAAGCTTGTAGAGTGCGAAGTGTAGAAATGGGTAGATTTGCTTGAATAGCGAGGGGAGAAGTGAGTCGTGTAAAAGGGAGGGGGGGGTATGAGATGAGAAGACAAAATAGCCAGTGGTGCGAAACTGAAAGCGTACGGGAGGCCGTCATAGAATATACATCGTAGAAAAATTGTCAATACCCAGCTCTCCCGAAGTTTTAAAATGCCTTTCTGAACACCTTTCCCTCCAGCCTGTCGCTTCTACTCCTATAAATAAAATTAGAAGTGGAATGAGGAGACAAAACGAGGTGAGTGGCACTTATAAGACATTGGATGGAAGAGAAGAAAAAAAGAGAAAAAGGAGAGAGAGAGAGAGAGGGAGAGAGAGAGAGAGAGAGAGAGAGAGAGAGACAGACAGACAGGCAGATAGACAGACAGGTACAGCGGAAGATATTGACCATGACGAATGTACACAGTTTCATGCTAACATAAATTCGCATAAAATAACTGACAAAACAAAGAGACATGTAGATAGAAAAAAAAAAAGGATTTACACTGTATATACACAGTGCAACAGAAACATTATGATATACAGCCGCAATACTCCTAACGAGAAAAAGAGCAATATTAAACCAGAGAGGAAACAAACTGAAACAAAAAAAAAAGAGTAGACCACAGTCTAACCTGAACCCTCTCAAACCCTCAACAAAGAAATGATGAAAGTGAACGCATCGTTAAGCACTACTATAGCATGCGGCCACCCAGGCGTAGTGCTCACTGAGGCGACTCAATGTCCACTCTAGCTGGTCTAAACAGTTTTCTGGATTGTCCACACATAATCATTCATACTGCCAGAGGCGAACGTTTGATAAAAGTCGACTGTCGCAGGTATAACAGCTTAACAATCTTCAGTCCTCGAAATTGTCATCGCTTCGCCTATAAATTCACAGACAAATAATATTGTTTACAAAGATATTAAGCAATTATTAATATTTTTCAACTCCTAATTTAGATTGAAACTTAATGTGTTCAGCGAAATAAAATTTATTCATTATTCCTATTCAATAGAACAAAACAAATCAACAACAAAAAAAAAAAAACAAGTAGAGTTAGAAGTGTCCAAGAATGCACACTAAAAAGGGAAAAAAATCTACTCATGGGGTTTGGTTTGAAATAAAGAATATTTTCACAAAATGGTTTAAAATAAGGCATTGATAAAATCGCATGATAATTAAATGTTTTTACGATACTTGCAGAGTATGAGGGTTGATCTCTGTTACCGTTACACAAACAGGTATTTGTAATCCCACGACCGAAGCGAATATTGTTGTATTTCCTTGGGCATAAGGTAAAACGATCCTGTTCCAATGTTACATTACATGCATAACGCTCACACTCGCAACGCAAACATGAGAAAAAGCTACAAGAACAGCCAATAGAACGTGAGTGATAAAGTTTTTATAATAATTTCATAATCCTACGAGCCAGTTGCGTGATCTCTGACATGTTATGTTAACTTTCAAGGTTAAGAAGAAGGCAACTACTGTTTTGTCCTGTGGACATAATGACCTTGTTATTGAATCTAGAAAACTCAGTCATGAGTATCGGGCGATTGCCTCTAAAAAATATGCTATAAATTAAGATATTTCTCCACTGCTGGGTTGTGCAAGATAGGGTGCCATGTTTAACATATGCTGATAATGTTTTGCCATTATTCGGATTCCAAAGTGGATAAACATTGAAGGTAAAAAAGTATTAATGAAACAGGGGCGAGTCGGCTGCGGAGGAGTGGCATTACGGTGGGGGAGGAGCGAAACAAGTAGGCGGGGATGGAAAAATGTTTATGGCATAATCTGAGCAGCATCATTTAAATTGGATTAGCGTAGCTAGCTGGAACCTGCATAACTATAATTTCCTTTTTTGTTTCCCGTACACTAAATTATCTTTTAAAACTTCATATCACGTTCTCACTCGTATACAAGTCCCCGTTCCTCCCGGAGTAGATAGCATTTTTTTTGTTTTTGTCTCTTCGGCTATATTCTGTCTCTGTGTCGCTCCCAGGGTCTGTTTTCTTTGTCTGTTTGCATTATGACGACCACTCTATTTCAATATGATTATGGT
>BLXT01001415.1:657222-681845 GCA_019648995.1 Plakobranchus ocellatus
AACAGCATCGACAAATTTATCCAAAGATTCTAAAATTTTCCTCTTCAAAAGATCCAACGAATCTGTCTCTTTCGCATCCCGGCCAGGTGGAGGGCCTAGAAGCCTGTTGTATGAACTGCAGAAACAAACCATCGCTCTCATTATCACCATCCAATCTCCATAGCTCTCTCTCTCTCTCTCTCTCTCTCTCTCTCATTCACTCTCTCAATAACGACGAAGCATAAATGAATAAACGTACGACTTCACTTTATTTTGAAATAGAATAATTGAGAATAACATGACGTATCGATATACAATTTTTCAACTGCACCTGTGTACCATTTCTAGATCCAATAAATAAAGCTCTTTGTTTCTAAATTAAATCCAATTTTATATTAAAAAATTTCCAAAAATCTTTCTTTACTCTCTCTTTTTTTTAATTGAGGGAAGGAACTAAAGGGAAGTACTTGTGCGCAATTTTCTGTAACATTTTTCTCTTAACTGTTTTCTACTTTATATCATTCATATAACGCGTTTTTAAAAGTATAAAATTGAAGATTACAGTGTTTTTCGACTCTAAAAAAGTTTGATGTCTGTGTAGTAAACAGGTAGATCTAGATCTATTTATGGCTTTGTTTTTGTTTGTAAAGTATACATAAAATGAATGATTTTGTCCACAGAGTTAAGTTTTGAACTTTAAAAAAAATGTTTTTAAACACATTTTCATCTTTTTTCTTTTCTTTGAAATTGCAAATTAGCTAGTTATTTGATTGAACTGGACGACTTATAGAGTAAAAAATATTTGCCAACGTTTTTAATCAATCTAAATCTAGTTTATACTAAATCTAGATCCAACAGGTGATTGATGCGACAGCATATTCGAAGGCTTTGATCTACTAACTACTGAATTTTCGGCTTTCTTGTTAGATCTGCCACACATATCAGATTAAATCAATTATTCAACATAAAATGTCAATGCAACGCAATTTTAAGTGCTTTTCTTCATTCTAGGTCTAAAATAACGCTAATCGCTACTTGTGTGGAGATAATCACATCATTCGCCCATGATTCGGGGTCAAACCAAGCCTATCGCCGATGTTAGACATCTCCAATGTTTTTTAGGCATGACAGCTTGAAATTATATGAAGTTTGCTCTTATTTTGATTCGAGGAAAAAAACTTGTCACAAATCAAAACAATGGGTGTTGGTATACTTGTGAATGTAAGCAAAAAGGCAAATCTGCGCATCGGTTGATTAAAAAGCGAATAAATCTGTTCACACCGATGTAAGAAATCGTAAGCCAGATATTATCGGTGATTCTTGTAATACCTAGTCGGGATAGATTTGAACAATCTTCATTTAAATTACGTGTTTCGATGTCCTCTTTCGATATTTCACGCCAATTCCCGGCCGTGTGTCCGTGGGCCTGATACCCGCAAATGCGTGAGTGTTATTGAAACAACCAAAACACATTAACGACACATTCACTTAATACCAAATTTGGACAGAATGTTATATTAACCTGAAACGGTCGCCATTAAAAAGTTGAGTTTGATGGGACTAAATGTCTACAGGGGTTCATCCCTGAGTAAATTTAGCATTAAAAATCGCTGCTTGTGCTGCATCCCCATTGCTAATTTTTATTTTGTCCATCAAAGAAAAAATCATATGAAATGAACAAACAATAATTATTTTAAGGCTGCTTGAAGTTTTTGTTTTGTTTTGTTTTGTTTTTTAAATTAGTCATTTATAATTTAAATTGTACGGACCGTGTCCAAATAATCATTTTTTTTATTATGCGGACCCGTGTCCGAATGGAAGACAGCTAAAAGAAAAGCTGGGAGATAAGCATGAACACCTCATACTACTCATAGCAACTCATTTACAAAAGAGTTACACACTGTTATGGTTTCGTTTTCTGACAGAACACTAACAATGACCATGTGTTAAAGATTTAAAATCTTGACGAAACTAGTTGTAAGTTTCTAAACTCTAATCTGGATCAACTTTGATTCCATTCGATTACAAATTTTAATCTCATCTTTTTCTGATTTTGTTGTTATATTTGTGTACAATACTCATACTTAAATGGTTAGATCTAGATCTAGCTTTAAATAATTAAATAATTTTTTTTCTTGTGTACACTTTCGGAAGTCATTTCCATAAATGGCTAATGCTAATCGTGGAGGCTGTATTTCTAGTTCTAGATCTAGACGTATTCATATTATAGGCCTACCATGCTACCAAAATCTAATCCAAAGTTATACTCTAGGCCAAGAGATGAAATGCCCAATTTTGTTTGTTTTTTAGGGGGTAGCGTTAATTGCTACGGAGTGAGAATGTATCAATTAACGTGTCGTTAGTGCAAGACAGAGTAGCCTATAGATCTAGAGTGACAAGCGTAGCCTTTTTTTTCTTTTGGTTGTGATATGTTGCTGAAAGAATGAAAGCAACTGCGTGATATTACACCCAATTTTATTTTTTTGAACGTGTTCATTGACTCTGCCTGCTCTTCGTAACCAGGCCTAGCCTAATGTAAGAGAATTTATGAATGCAATTTCTGATTGCTTGACTTTAAATTCAAAAGCAACTTCTTAAAAGTAGGCTACTTTTCCCATTGATAAAATCGAGCACACCAGCTAGTAGTATTAATGATCTTCCGGGTAGAAGGAGTGCTCTTTAAAAGCAACAGCCCCATTCATTGAGGGCCATTTTTTGTTTTTAATCTTTTGGCTATGTAATTGATCGTTTTGTTTTGTTTTAAATAAAACAGCTTTAGATCTATACATCTACTAGTCTAGCTTATAATTTAACAACAGAGCAGGATAATTGAAGGGTTCGGTGGAAAAACAGGGATCAATATTTTCTTTTATCTTAATAGATGTTTGATCCATATTGTAGAGACGTTTTTGCTGTTTTAAGAGTGTTTTTGAAAAAGAAACTTCTAAATGAGCTGTTTCATAAATTGTTCATTACGCAGCAGGGATTAGTTAAGACACTATAGAATTTAAACTTGCAATGGGATTTTCCCTGTTCCTTTTAAATCTTTCTACAGGGGTATTAAATAGGACTTAAAGATATACATGATACAGCATTGGAGGCAACAGAGATTACAAATCATTGAAACATACATAAAACACCATATCTTTAGGTTCCAATGCACAACATATAAAAAAAAGGACATTAAAAGTGAATTTTCAAAGTCATATGCTGAATTAATATAATCGTCACTCTGTAGCAATGAATGGCCCTTATTAATATTAAGGACCATTTCTGATTTCTGTTCTCTAATAACTGCATTGCACACAACATGTAGTGACCAAAATCGACTTAGAAGTGAGAGAGATCTAGATCTATAATTATAATAATTTATTTGAATGGGAGGATTTCCGGCATTAGTTTAGATTCACATTTTATATTCATGTATTCGGTATCCGTGTCGGTTTTTAATATTGTCTGAGAGACAATAAGAATGAAAGAATTAAGTAATAATTGAGAGAGAAAAGCTTTAACTGATTCAGTCCCCAAGGCAAAAATAAATTCGCATAACAGAACAAATGTGTTTCTGTTTTTATGTTAGAACATGGCTCTAACAAATAAAAGCCTCATAGTGTTGCATACCAATTTTTACAGAAATAAGTGAACGACACAGGAACATGTATATCGCATATTTGAAATAATATTTATCAAATATTTTATCGGGAAAAAAAAATGGTAAAAAAAATTACACCATTTTTTTCCCACTCACCTCAAACTCTAGCGCCTGCATGCGGTATAAGGTACTTATCTTCTGTAATATCCAAAGGCCTAATATTATGTCAATATGTACAGAAAATTTTTTTAAATGATTTTTCATAATGAGCTACATCCTTACTTGAAACTTGAGTCCAAACAGTATCAATGGGTGTAGATCTAGAAGTAGAACTAGGTCTATATGCTGCATTATCTGTGTGTATAGATCTAAAACTAGGTCTAGATGCAGCATTTTTAGAATTAGATCTAGAGCTGCTACGGTAGAATCAGCTAATAGCCTACTCTGCATCCGGTCTCTTTCTCTTACATTACAACTAGGTCTAGACCCAGAAGGCACAGGCTGATTGATATTACCCCCAATATCCTTCTTACTATCTTTACTATGGTTGTGCAAATGATCAACACTGGCCTCAGAACCATTTGACTCATAACTATCTCTAGAATCATCTACCATTTGTTGAAAAAAAATTGCTTTTTCTGCAGTCATTCTACGATGGCGTGGGTTCTATTCAAACATGTTGTTTACTTTGGCAATGGTGAAAAAAAGGAACACAAACATGCAAAGCAGTCTCGATTATCTAGTATCAATAATACACTATATATGAAAACAAAAGTCAAAAGGAAGTCTTAAAGCCAAATTTTGTGAAATTTTAAATGCTTTCAAAGGTCTGAAACGTTTTTTTTTTTCAATTTAATTTCTGAAGATGAGCCATGCTTGTCCATCCCTCCTATGTGTTTCGTTAGGGGGCTATAAAAAGATTAGGTTTCTCCTTGTTGAGAACATTTCTATAGACAGGCTTTGACATCTTTTTAAAAAAATAATCGCCTGTATAATTTTTTTTCTCCAGTTGACACAATGGAAACACTTTTTGTGAAATTGCACAGTGCTGACTTTAGGGTTTACAGTGCAGAGGAAATTTTGCAGCTGAGTGTGAAGGAAATAGTGAATCCCAATACTTTTGATTTATTACAAAATGCGATCACTGGCGGTCTTCATGATCCTGCTTTAGGTAAGACATACTGAACCTTTATTATCAAATTTGTATCTAATAATTATACGTTTTTAAGTATCCTTTTTTTTTTTATTGGATAAGTCATTTTGTGGAGGTTGCATTCAAAAAAATTCTTCTATTTTTCTTTTCAATAAATGACATTCTGATTTTTTAAAGATTATTCAACAAATTCCTTAAAAAGCAGATCGAGGTATTTTGTATGTGGATATTTAGAAGAATTGGAAAAGTAAGCTGCACACATAGACTAAAAAATGATGATATAGGTGAGAAAGATGCAGACAATATGTATCGGAGAGCCTGGTGACAGTGACACACAGAGTTCCATTTCAAATCAGACTCACATGATATGTCACAGAGACGATGATGATAGATTTTGACCAGATCTGACAGACATTGCTCTCAAGATCATGAATATAACATAAATAACTTAAAATCTATCATACCAGCCACATACATTTTAGATCTTACCTTGGCAGTCTCTGCTTTAGAAATAGCTTCAGTCAGACAACTTAAAATCTATCACACCATTCATCACTAAGCTTAGATCAAGCTATATATGGAATGAAACATTTAAACATTCAGCCACATAGAGAACTAGAAACTCATGTAACTGACAGACCCTCAGTTTTGAGCTTGGTTGTTGTAAGATGCCTGTAGATAGCAACATATCTGGTTAATGCTATAAAATTTTTAGGACAGTCTGCTGTTGGAGTCCTCAACACTGAAGAAAAAAAAATGAAGCTTGTACGTGAAAATGGTGATGTTTATGGAATAAGTGAATTCCATTGGCTGTCACATTTCATTAAGTTTTGTCAGTCTGCATAGAATACGCAACTTGTGAGCAGATAAAAAAAAACGTTCAATGCTAATTCACAAGAAATAATTAATTTTGTTATAAATTTTAATGTATGCTTTTTGCATTGATATCATATGCTTTGGCTTTTTTTTTTTTTTTTTTTAAAGAAGGACCTTATATCTAGATTCTAGATGTTACACATGTTAAACTTTCTGTTGCTATTGAATGGTAGGGCTTAGTCAAGGGATATGATTTTTTCTTTCAAGATTTTCCTAGGTACCCTATATTGTTTCTTTACAATTTCAAACTTGTTTTTTTGCCTCATCACCATTTTTTTCTCTACGATTGAATTATATTTTGTAAGGATAGATTTACTGTATCATTCTGCCAATATTTGTATTATCCTCATCAATCTAACAGGACCCTGTCGTCGAGATGATAGATGTGAAAGCTGTGGCCAAAGTGAAAGAAACTGCCCTGGTCATTTTGGCCACATTCATTTACCAGTCCCTGTATTCAATCCTTTGTTTTTTAGAACATTATTACAAGTAAGTTCATCAGCACATTTTACTACTTATCCTATCTTGAGTTTTTGTCTGAATTGCCTGTGGGATTATGTAAATCTTTACTTTTATTCATTTATTTCTTTTTCTTTTTATTATTTCTGAATAACAACCTAGCTTTTAGAACACAATCTTTTATTTTTGCATGAGTTAAGAGATTTAGACTTGCGTGAACTTTTTACGTGAAAACTAAATGTACACCATTGCATTTTTTTCAAGTTAATTAGATCTAGATTTGTTAGCCCATCCACAACTAGATTTTCTGGCTTTAGTTACAAACTCCACCACGAAAGAATCCTCTATGCATATTTCAGGGTTTGCTTCATATTGTTTTACCAATAACCTGTCAAACTGATGAAAATTAAAAAATGAATTATAAGCATATTTTTATGTTGAACATGGGTTCTTACACTATCCTTGAATCCCAGGAATCTTGGAATTGTTTTGTTTTGTGCTTAAATTTTAAGTGTGTTGTTGGAAAGTGCACTCAAAGTGCTTGCACAAAGCTAATGAAAATACATGCTTATATAGATTTTGAAATGATAAAATGAACTAAAAATAAAACTTAACTATGATAACTAGAATACTCAAAATTCAAAGTTTCTTTTAGAACTTAAAAAAATTATATTTCACGATTGTCACACGGGGATCTGTTTGCCATGTCAAACAATTGGATTTCTTCATCCTACAGCTGCTGAAGGGTACATGCCTTTGCTGTCATCGAGTGAATATACCAACCCTGCAATTGCATGTTTACAGCAAGCAGCTTCACCTCCTGCACCTTGGGTATTTGGTACAGGCCCAGGATCTTGCGGAAAAGTTCTTCAACTCAGAGCAGGCAGAAGAAACTGTTTTGCCACAACTTGAGGCCTTTGTGAAAGATGTTCTAAAGGGTGAGTCTTAGAAATTATTTTGATTCACAGGTACTTGGCTTTACACAAGTTTACTGAAACTGTGCAAAATATTAAATGATAAGGCAAAGTGAAAGATAAATGTGATAGAAAACTTTAACAGTTGAAAAAAATAAAGTATTATTTTTTAAAACTAGGGATGACATTCCACAAATTTACTTGTGAATTAGCTATGAGAATTAAAGAATGTTAATGTTGGATGTGATAGTATGGAACATTACTCACTTGAGGATAGTATGGTTTTTTTTTTTTATCATTTAGGAGTGTTTCTTCAATGTAGCCCACAGCAATTATGAAGGAATGAGAAATGTTACCATGTTTTTGGTTAATACAATGTTGAAAACGTTCCATCAATTTAACTTGACATGCAGTACTCTTAGGTCTAGATATGTCATAGTATTACCAAAAGTATTGTACCCAACCTTCAAGACTTACGATTTCCTTTCAAGTGTCTTTTTTTCTTCTTTGTCCTGCAATATACTTTGGGCAATCTAAAAAAAATTCTGCATACACTTTGTGCTAGGTAGGACTGGGTTTCTCTGGAGCAATTCAATGGTCACATATAATGAAAGATACACTTGTAATTGGATTTATCCATGTTGGATTATAGGCTTAGGATTTGATAAACGTATTGGTCTGAAAACTGAGTTTCTGTAGAATCATTTAGTTTACTGTAGCTCATTCTAATTTTGTGCATTTGATGACAGGAATTTGAAAAAAGTCTGATCAGAATTGAAATTTTGTTGCATGATGTAAAAAGATTTTGAGCTTATATTGTAACCATACTTTTTACACAGTCTGGCATTTCTTTTACCCAAAAAATTACAAGAGGTGGCCTGACATTTGTTTCATATTCTTTTTCCAAGTTTAGAAGGAGATAATTTTTGTGTGTAATGTTTCACATTAGATAGCAAATAAACTAAATGGAATGAAAATAGCACCTGAGCAAGAAAGCTTATGCCTTGTTAACTCTTAAACCGTTAAGTTTTTTTTCTCACACGAAGCAATCAGATAGGATGTGTAGTTCAAAACGTAAAAGAAGTAGTCCCGGAGCAAATAAAGTAGTTTTGGAATAATTTGGTCAGTCTAAAATTCAAAACCAGTTAACAGAAACAACAAACCCACCGGACGCTGGCAGCATCCAGTACCGTGAATCTTACAAACTATTGGACGCTCCCAGCGTCCAGCACCGGTTTATGAGTTAATGCTCATCAAGCTAAATTAATATATAATTCTTTAAAAAGTTGAGGTATCTACAACTGATAATTGAAGAATTTGAAGAGTCTTGACCTCTGAAAGTGGCTTATGATCTATCTCTCTTATCTTGATAACATTTTATATGCCCTGCAACATAAAAGTATCTATAAATTTTCACAGGAGGGGAAAAGAGAATAACTTTCATGTCCCCTTTGAAAGTGGCTTATCATATACTTCTCTTATCTTAATAAAATTTTTATATGCCTTGCAACATAAAAGTGTATAAATTTTCACAGGAGGGGAAAAGAGAATAACTTTCATGTCCAAGAATCTCTTAACTGAGCTTCACAACACAGTGCAGAAGATAGGAAGCATTTTTGGTCGTCTCAAGGTTGTATGCTGTCATTGTGAGACAAGAAACCGGCGACTAAAATCAGAATACAACTGCACTATTGTTGGCACACTCACAGATGACAAAGACATTAAAAAAAAGCCTAAGTATGTCTGCTTTTTGTGTGTATGTAAGCTTATTCTAGAATACAGCTTAATTGTCTAACGACTTGGGTGTTGCATGTATGAATAAAGAATTGTTTTTTCCCATTTATTCACAAAAGATCAAAACTTAACACGATCACATTATCTATATCCAGTTTTCACCATTGCAATGCTCATTTAAAGCAGTTTCTGCTGTATCAATAATTCAGAGAGTTCTAATTACAACTTTGACTGGTCTCAAGACAATATGTTAGCCATTTTATGTGTCCTCTTTTTTTTTTTTTTATTATATATATATCGTTTTGTGAAAAGTAGAGAGATTGTTGCTCTTTCAAAGGGCTGTAAGTCCTCATTCATTGATTAGGACCTAAATCCAGAATGTTTCCATCTACATAGAATTCTAGGGGGCCTGGAAAACTGATAAATTTCATTTTAAGCCTAAGGAATTCTTGAAAACAAAAAAAAATCAAATTAGCTCCAGTTTAGAATCTAGTATTGTTTTTACTCGCCTATAAATCAATTAGCCTATTCTTAGTGTTATCAATTTAAGACAACCTCAGTGTCATCAAAACACTTTTGCTACAGGAATTTGCTATTTTAAGTGGCATAAAGAAACTTATAACTCTAATACAGATTTTACAGGGATGTAACCTCACCAGTCAAAAGTTAAAGTAGAGAACCCTATCCCGTTTATAGGATGGTACTAATACCTCCCGAGTCAGAAAGAACAAGATAGAACTAAACGTGCGAATGGTCTGCTGTTCGGTCAATGGGAAACAGAAAAAACAATTTTTTTCCCTCCAAGACTAGATAATCTACAAATCAGTGTCCATACCAAAATCAGTAATTTCAGGGCCTAGCCACGCCTTCTATGAGCAGTTTGTCTTCCGCCTGCAATACATTTTAAAGAATTTAGCATTTGCCAAATGAAAAATACAGATGTTGCATGAAGCCAATAAGTCTAATCTATACACTTAGTGTACCCACAAGATAGAGATAATTGGCACGCTTGTTACCTCTTGTCAATGATTGGTTAACCTGCATAAATTACAAATAAGACAAAACAACCATTTCTGAAAATCATTCATATATGCAGTTTGTTTAAAAAGACTTTGCTTTATGATAAACTTGTAAAGATTTTAAGATTTTCTTTAAGCGCAACATGCTTTATGTTTCTTTTTTAAACCTTTTTCCATTTATGTTGGGTTGTTTTTAATTTTCACGAAATTTGTAAGCCCATTATACTATTTCTTTTATGTAAAGGGTTGACAGCTGTACATCTAACAGCAAAAATGAAGACCCTTGACTACTTTGAATTTTTAAGAAAATCTAATATCTTTGTTGCTTTCAAATTGTCATTATTAGATTAAAAGCTGTAGGAAAAAGTGACAATAATGACAAGACTGAGTGTGAGCCTATGGAAGATGTTGATATGGACTCCGGAGTTAACGAGGAAAACAACCTTGAAGTTGAGGCTGAACAGAACCTCACAATGACTGCAGAGTCACATCCAGATCTCATGGAGTTTGTAAAGTCCAAGCACAAACGTTGCATCCTCACTCCAAACCTTGCCCGCGACCATTTAAGACTGGTAATGTTACACCTAAGTTTTATTGCTGCATCTTTTCCTTTAAACTTTGATGAAAGGTTGTTTGACAAACATTTTCAAAAAATTCATTAGATCTCTAAGTATATTGTAAATTTGAGCTCAAATGTTCTTTTTAAATTAGCATTTTTGTGGTATAAAAAGGCCTTCCTGTTTGATACAATTTGTTTGTGATGTGTAGATTTTTGTTGAAATCAACAATATCTTGGTACAGAGTCTGCATACTCATTCCAATTGTCACCATTACAAAGCTCATACCTGGCCTTTATGAATACTTCAGATATTGATGGCAAGATGACCGTTGTGAATCAAAATTTTATTTGTCATCTGTTGAGGCGTGTATTAAAAGCTGTTGGGTATATATTATTCATTTGAGTATTGAAGTTTATAGGAATTAATATTCAAAGCTGTGTGCCTGTTTTTTGTTTATCATTGTCAACTGTTGCTGTTTTCTTGAAGTCAATAAACTTTTTTTCTTTTTTTGCTAAATTGGGAACCATTTAAGTTCTTCTGTCTTTCCAAAAGAACTGCCATCCGTGCTGTTGTTCAACAAACTGATCCTGAGATGTGCAGACTCCATGTGACAAATTAATTTAAATGCTTTTTTTTAAATCAGAATCCAATGTTCACAACAGCAAAGCTTACAGAATTAAAACCAGTCTTTGAAGATATTGTTTTGTGAGATGTTTGGACTGATCTCAACACACAAGTATAACATGTTCAAATGTAAATACCATTCTTCGTAAAAGAAACTGAGAGCAATCTTTCTCTGGTTTGAATATCAGCACATATCAAAGATCCAATCTGAACTGAAACACTGGCACAGAATCAACAAAGCTCAATCTGGTGCTCAACATTAGAAAGGATTTTAATTTTTATCAATGATTCTAAATGTTTTATAATGGACTTGTGACCCATGTTATGCGAAGAGAAACGTTGGAGAATCTTGTAACAACAGGAATGTTGGAAGGAAAACGCAGTAGGGGAAAACAACGAGAAAAGCTCATTGAAGGCCTGACAGACTGGCTGAAGGCAGGGAAATCGTTGGAAGCAATAGAAGCGACAAAGGACAGGAAAAAGTGGAGGACCATGATCGCCAACGCTGTAAAGCAAGGCACCTGATGATGATGATGTGACCCATTTGGATTGTTCTCAAGACACATTTACAAAAGTTGCGGGTAAAAATGCAAATCATAAAACTGGCAGCCACACACAATGTGGTAAATAATAATGGACTGTAAGTGAATGTCGAGAGCAAGGTATTTTTTAGTTGTCACCCGTTGGTGTTGCTGCTAAATTGCCATCATTTTAATAAAAAATCACTCTTTTTGTTCATGGGTATCTACTATTGTTTTTAAGTTGACATAAGTCTGATGCGATTTACAAAGAGCAACATTCTAATAATTTAAATGTAAAATATTACAAAAAGGTGCAGAATATCCTCTTTGTTTTATTTTTTCAGGTGTGGATGAACAATCAAGAGTTTCTGATAAACCTTTTCCCTTTTCTGGGAACTGTGAAACTTATTGAGTATCCAACAGATGTTTTTTTTCTGGATGTCATCCCTGTTCCACCAGTACGATTCAGACCTGTAAGTGTTGAACAATGTCATTAAATTTTAGACTACAAATAATGTGTTGTTCAGAAAGTTGTACATCTAGTTGCTTTCTCTTGCTCTCCAAATTTTTTATTTTTTTGGTAGTTAGTTTTAATTTTGATGCTCTGATACTATTGACAATTTCATTAACTCACATACATATATGCAGCAGTCTCACATCCACCAAAATCGCATCACATATTTGTATGCAGCAAACTTTCAAGAGTCCATAGCATCCAATGTAAACTGGGTACACACAAAATCTAGAGTGTGAATACTTACTTATGTACAATTATCAAATTGTGCATGAGCTTGCGACTTTATTGAATTAAAGTGTGTGGCTTAGATAGTATTTAATTCTTTTGTTTTTACGCTCTTTGAAGTCTTTTTTTGTCCTTTTTGTAAGTATTTCATGTTTTAAAAAAATTAATTACATCAATAAATATTTAGCACTCCAGTGAAATTTTAAGTATAGCATGGAGATGAATAGCCACCTGCAGATAAAACTGTAGAACTATTGATATGCTGATACATGTTTTAAGAACCTATTATATGTATCTTAACTTATTGCGTCCATAGTTTCTCAGCAAATAAATATAAAGCAGTATTATCTGCAGAAATTTAATTTTCAGCTATGATAAGTAGGCTAAATTGTAGCAATTTGACATACAGTGGTATTGACTAATGATTTTTTAAAATTATTTTGAATAATTTTTATTAAAATATTACAAACTCAATGTTATAAAAATACAAATTAGATTGTCTTGAATAAAAATAAAAGAACTGCACATCAATTTATCAAGTTTAAAATAAGTGGGGGAGAAAAAAAAAAGAGTCTTTTCTGGAGCTCAAAAATGCACTTTGAAATGTGAACAACAAAAAGAAAAGAAGTTTTTTTTTTTCCTAGGTCAAAAATGCATTCTAAAAGTTACAAAAATATTACCCTTTTTTAGTATTTTGTTTTCAACATATTAATGAAACCCATTGCCATCTCATAGAGATTAACATTAACAAAGAAAGCAGTATTTGATTGGAAAGCAAGATAGTCAGCATTCATGATCATGGGAATCATTCTTTTTAAGCTTAACATTATGAAGGATCGCAAATTTGAGCACGCTCACACAGCAAATCTGGCAAATGTTCTACGAGAGTGTGTGGCTTTGAAGCAACTGATGGCTGATTACAATAAGAGGAAAAATGCAGTAGAGGAAAATTCTATACAGGTTAGATTTGTTTGTCCCATAATTTTGTTTGCTACTAAGTGGATTGTTAGGGAGAATGTGGCACCTATAAGGTGCCTGCAGAATTAAAAATTGACTAGCTTTTAAACAGCCAATTGTTTCTCACACCTGATATTATAAGTTATTCCAGAACGTTTCTGTTTCTGAATCACTTCATGGCCCCCATGAATTTATAAGAGTATATCTTTGGCACAGCAAATTTTTGTCCTGAATGTTTAAAAACATCTTTGCCCCATGCACATAATATGGGCTGGCTTAATGCAAGAGTGGATCATCCCATATTCAAGGGATTTTGAGAAATTGAAGATTAGAGGCTGTGAGTAAAGAGAGCCATCCCATGTATAGTTGAGTGGTGATTTTCTATAGATTTGAAATGTTACATGTTCAAGCCCACATAAACAAAGGTTTGTTGGGTCTAATGAAATCATCAAAATGCATCATAAGAGGCTTTCAAATGAACCAACATTCACACCGTTGAATTCTTCAAACATTATTATGGTCATTGTTCTGTGATTTTTGCTTCACCAATCAAAAAATGAAGGAAAGAATCAAGGTTCAGGAGCAAAATATGCCTCTTATGTTGCCATTTTGAAAATGAGATGGACCACTATTATTTTTTTTTTTTTGGAATTGGGTTTTCAAGATTGCCAGAAACTTAAAAGTGTGCATATTAAATCATGGAATAACAAAGTTGAAAGACACAACATGATTTTAGATTGTATGACAGCATCTGCTTATGAAGACCAAGGTAATGATCTCTCTAAATTATGGGATTTTTCCTTCTTGCATTTTGCTGACCATGTATGAATATAAGAGTGTATCAAAAGTTTCCAGAGATATTTCAATTGGCTTTGTCTGTTTTCTTTTTTTTAAATTTTTTTTTTTCAATTAAAGTGTTTATTAAGTGAGCACACACAAGCAAACAAAAAGGTCAACCATGTTAGAAGGCTACATTTTCCTTCTTGATTTATGTATATCTGCTGCTATCAGTTTGTCTGCCTCTTTTACTGAGTTTTGCTCTTCAGGGCCCAACTATTCCAGACACAACAGAGAGCTTAGCAGCATCTATGCAGAAGGTCATGAGTTTCTGGCTGCGACTACAGGCACGAGTCAATGTGGTTCTGGACAGCGACTTGGACAATCTGTCACAGGATAAATGTTTTGGAGTCAAACAGGTCTGCAACCTTGTAATTACTTATCAGTTTAGTTGTAAAGTAATTCCACTACATATTTTGTTGTATGCACACAGTTGTGTTGATTAAAATACATGGATATTTCGTAATCCACCAATACCATGTGTTATCCATTCTTTGTTCTCTTCTTTCTTTTTAATGCCAATTTTCGTTTTGAAATCCCCCATGATGATTATGATGTTTATCCACTGCTTACGAGAGGTCTACCCAAAAATTGATTTCAGTATTGCCATAATCATTTGCTGGAGCAAATGCTTGGACTATTTGCAGGGGCTTCTCCCTCCCTTTAGTTTTATTTTACAAAGATTATCCGAACTCAGTATTTTGAGATCTTCTATGTAGTCTCTCATATTCTTGTTGATTAAAAAGCTTAGCCCTTTGGCATAAGGCATTTCTTCAGTTTTTCCTGCTTCATTGATCCAGAGGCTGTTCTTTAATTTAGTTAGTCCCTTTCTTCATTTTGCATAGGCCAACAATGTCCCAGTTGAAGTCTTTTAGTTGGCTTTGTAGCCAGTCTAGGTCATCTGCAAGTGATAAGGCTCTTACACAGTAGAGACTATTAGGAAATTTCAAATTTATTACACACAGGCGATTCCGGATAATCAGCCCGCAGAAGAAATGAAACAAGCTGTAATAGCCAGCATTCATCATGGCTGTTCAACCAATGACTATCCTTAACACTAGGTCTGTCCTCCTGGGCCAGACTCATGGGGCTTTTACAAAGTATAGTAGGCTCAGTTCTATTGATCTTTAGTGGAGATGTAAGCTCAAGACCACACAAAATCCCAATGAGAGCTTCCATCTTTCTGTGTGGTCGAGATGCTCCAAAAAAGAGTTTTTAGTTGTATCAACAGCAGCCAAGCATGATAGTGTCCCATCAGCAGTATCTATCATGAAAAAAAAAAAATAAACAAAAAAACCATTTGGCATTCAGGTAGGCGAGCATGGACATCCACTAGGTCAACAGAGAGCCAAGAAGGGCCTTTATCTACGCTCACAGGAGCAGCAAAAAAAGAAAAAAGATGAGAGCTGCGGCTCAAGGGGATGCTCACCAGGAGGAGGCAGAGAACGGTTGCTCAGCATTTCAAGCTAGGATGTTTTGATTGTGTAGTCCTTTCAGATCTTATGTTTTTTTTTTGTTTTTTTTTTAACTGCAAATGTGATTTTCGCAAAATATGAATATTTTTCACTCAAATGCCTACTACTTCTCCATTTTTTGTTGTTTTACTATTCTGATATCCAGCGTGTGATTTCTTTATGCATGAAGTTTATATTAACCTGAACTTTTTCAAAATATGTAGTATGGTTTGGCAAAAACATGGAAATTTTCCACAAAAAATGATATTATTTTATTACTTTTTCTTTGCATAAAATTTAAAAATTCACAAAAAATGTATTTTTCAATATATAAAAAAAATTCTTTGCATCATGGTTCATATATTGTTGTTCCTCATATTATTACCAGATTTCAACCAATTTGGATCAGAAATTTTTGGACTAGATAGATTTTCTAACTTATACACATTCAAGATGGCGATGGTTGCCATGGCAATTATTTAAACAACCAATATTTTTGTTATTTCTCCTCTAATTTGACCATGCTAATGGATTGGTGAAGATTATTTTGGCATAAATGTAACAATAAGAAGATTGACTCTTCAAAGCCTTTCTCTCCTTATGAGGAGGAGTAGTCATGAAAAGATGTTACTTCACTCTTTTTTTGCAATTTTTTGATGCTCACCTTTTTTTAAAATCTTATGATTTTTCTGTCAGTGATCAGGAATTGTTAAGATGAATGCTGTAATCAAATTTTGTTTGTTTGTTTTTATATTTTTTTGTCAGATACTTGAAAAAAAAGAAGGCATGTTCAGGAAACATATGATGGGTAAACGTGTGAATTTTGCCGCAAGATCAGTCATATCACCAGACCCATATATTGCTACAAGTGAAATTGGTATTCCCATGGTGTTTGCCTCAAAGTTAACGTACCCTCAGCGTGTTACCCCTTGGAATGTTCAAAAGCTTCGACAGATGGTCATTAATGGTCCAGAGAAGTACCCAGGGTAGGTCACTTTTCTGAAGATACTAAGTTTCACAGGACAATTTTTTTTTTTAAATTGGGGGGCAAGATACTTTTTTATTTTATTTTATTGTCAATTTATCAATGTTTTTTGCGCTTTTCGTTAACTTGTCCTCTGATTATCACGACTGTAGTCACAATAGTTTTTTACCTCCCCTTATTTGGCTGTTGCGACATGTTGTTTTTGACACTACGCATCTTATCTGTGTAAGAGTGTGCTCTCTTTGCACAGAGAGTGCTTTTCTTGACTGCTAGGCACTAGTGGATTATAAAACTTAAGTTTTAGAGCCTATTTACTTGATTCTATTCCTGTTTGAAGCGAAACTTGAAAGAGCAACTTTACCATATGCTATTTCTAGATCTAAACTAGACCTAACATGGCTGCAGGTGATCAGCTACGCATTTTAGTAGATTTTTTTAGTGGTAGGGATCCACCTGATGTTTTGAATAATGCTGAAATCATAAGAGTTAATCATGAAGATATATTTCTGTTAGCCAAAGCTCAACAGAAATAATGTTTTAGATCTTGAAGAAGGGTGTCTGAATGAAACTGCCGCCTCTCATGGCATTTTTCACTAACATTGACGTCAACATCATCAGTATCATCATCACCCCTTTAGCACCAAAGTCACCTGATTCTAATCTCAACATGTAGAAATACAAGGCTATCAGTTAGCCTTTATAGCTTTTCTTATGATGGCTGCCTTCAACTTTCAGAGCTTGTTTTTTTTTAACATATTTTTTTTTTCAAATATTGTGTCATGACACGTGGGCATCTGTCACTGACTGCCATGACAAATTGTTCTTGAATTAGTTTTTAAGAATCGGTTATTTTGTGTTTACATTATCATGTATGTTTTTAGAGTTTTTTTTTTTAATTCCAGTTATTGTTTATTTAGCATCATTTTGTTGACACAAATGCCATTTCTCACTTTGTCACTCAAATTTTGACACTGACACTGTCACAACCACTTACAAAAATAACAACAAGAAAACAGATAGTTTATTCAATTTCCAGCAAGAAAATCATAGGTTTTATGAACTTATCTTTACAAATCAATGTTATAAATGTTTTCCCAAACCCTATACCACATGTTAGGAATAAGAGTTGTTTTATTGCCAATGGGGTACCATAAAGCATTATGTAATATTACCAGTGTAAGAGTTAATATTGCTTTAGAAGCATTTTTGTTGCTTCAAGATGGGCTCGTCTACACAGCTTGACTCAAATTTAAAGAGGTAACATTATTTTGCTTTTATTTTGTCCCAGATATTCTTCTTTTATTTTTTATATTTTAGAAAAACTAGAGCTGCAATGGGTGAACATTTTTTTTTTTTATTTTATTTTAAAAATGCATTTGGATAAAATTTTTCTTGATCAATTCTTTATAGAGCCACAAGTGTGATTGATGAACATGGGAAGAATGTCAAACTTGCAGCAAACAACCTCACACAACGAGAGGCTTTGGCCAAACAATTGCTTGTTCCTGATATTAGCAAAACAGGATCAAAAACAGTATGTTCTTGTTTTACTTCACTCAATTGTTTTATGGTCATTTGTGAATTTTTTTATTGTATCGACTGCAAGTAACTTTCTGCTTTATTTTGTTCTGTTTTTGATTGAGTAATTGAAGACAGCAGATAATAATGATGCATCACGTACATCATTAAACTGTTTTTTAGCAAAAAAAATTTATCTGGAAATATTTTTTATGAGGAATGTTGCATTTGTATAACCCTTCTCTTCATAGATATTACTAAAAAATTTTTTATTCATATTAGATTTGTAACACTCCTTAGCAGAAATTAAAAAGAAAAATTCGGAAGCATTTGAAAACAAATTTGCAATATTTTTATCATTTATCGTGAATTGCATACTTTTCAAATGGCAGTTTGTTTTTGTCTTTGCTGTTGGATTAAAAAAAGAAGGCGCCTATATAATTTAAAAGTTTTAAAGAACTTAATTTAAGATTATCTTATTAGTTCTCGTTTCTACAAGTAACATCTGTGAAATACTTAGAATTTTTTATACATGCATGTGACAAAAATTTTTTTTTTCCTTTGAGTCATCATTTCTCTACATGGAATTACAATAACAGGTTTGTAGACATCTCATAGAGAGTTTGTTTTTGTCTTTGCTGTTGGATTAAAAAAAGAAGGCACCTGTATAGTTTAAAAGCTTTAAAGAACTTAATTTAAGATTATCTTATTAGTTCTCGTTTCTACAAGTAACATCTGTGAAATACTTGAATTTTTTTATACATGTGTGTGACAAAAATTTTTATTTTCCTTTGAGTCATCGTTTCTCTACATGGAATTACAATAACAGGTTTGTAGACATCTCATAGAGGGAGATTATTTGCTTCTGAATCGCCAGCCAACTCTGCATAGGCCCAGCATACAAGCTCACAGGGTAATTAACTTTTGCGTTAAAGAGAAATTGCTGTTTATTTTTTTCTTGATGAAATGAAATGCAAAGCAATTTTTTATTTTTTTATTTAGCTATAATATTTTTTTGATATCATGAGTGTTTCAGAAAATATACTTTTCAAAAAGTGCTTTTAAAAAGTAAGCTTTCAGTTCAGCTCATATTTTTATCTTGAGTGCTGATTTTTTCTCTCTTTTTTTGACAAAGGCTCGAGTCCTGCCAGACATCAAAACCCTAAGAATGCATTACTCAAACTGTAAAGCATACAATGCTGATTTTGATGGAGATGAAATGAATGCTCATCTTCCTCAGTGTGAACTCAGCAGAGCAGAAGCTTCAGTTCTTGGTAATTATGTAGCTGTCTCTCTTGATTTGTTACATTTCTTGAAAATTATTTTGGGCATGCATGCATTAAATTGTTTTTTTGTTTACATTTTTACTCTGTTTATATTGATATAATTAAATCTTTGTAACATCAATTCATTTTTTGCCACATCTTTTCTGTGTTTTTATATCTTCTTGACTTGCAAAAAAGTTTAAATATTTTCTCACTTGTCAGATTAAAAAAAAAATAGATGTGTAGCGTGGTTCAAAATGATATACTGTGGAACATGAAAAAAATGCTAATAACGTATACAAATTGAAATAGGTGTTTGAAACGTCATCACTTTTGCTCAAACTTGATAAAAGAACTAGAGTGAAAATTGTGAAAAAATAAATATTGCGAAGGCTATTACAGAAAAAATTTTTTCCTTAATTTTATAATTAAAAAAAAAAAGTTCTATTCCTTGCCTCGCAAGTGCATTGAGAAGAAAAGGTGCATATTGCTTCTCTTCTCTCCACCAGTTTGTGTTGATAATCAGTACCTGGTACCAAAAGATGGTACACCGCTTGCTGGTCTTATTCAGGATCATATGGTAGCAGGTGTGGGCCTTACTGTTAGAGGAAGATTCTTCACAAGGTAAGCATAGAAAAAGGGAGCTATTTTCCAGTGTTGGACAAAAATGTTTTTCTTGCTTTGCTCCTTTGTATTACCGTTACTGATACATTAAAAAATATTCAGATTCACTGACAGATAAGCCTCTTTCCTTCCTCTTCCTTTCTTCTTCAAGATTTACTTACGTACGATTTATATAAATTATATAATATTGACATTTACAATTGGTTGGGCGCATTAGCAAAGCATTATATTCTTGGCTTTTTTAGCATCAGGGTTTGTTTTTTTCTTTTAGGGACAAACGTGTATTTGTACAGAGTAGATAGGGTCGTGAAAGGGCAATAACATACATGTGTATTGAGATTATGTTAATGATGTTTTTAATAACAATGAAAAAAAAAAACCAGACATGCCAGATTTGCTTAGGAAGACTGAGATTTAGTTGTGCTGCAACTTTTGTAGCTTTCCAACTTGTTTTTCTTGTTTTTGTCTTCAAGCTCCTATTTCTCACAGTCAGTTTGGGATGTATCCATGTTGTCAAAACATGTTAGCTATGAGCTTAGCATCGGTGCAAGAAAATGTAAAGGTTACAATTTTCATGTTTGAAAAATGTTCTATTTGTCTGATTATTGCTTTCAAGCAATCTTTGATGTTTTTGTGGTGCAGGTCTGAAAGGTAGCATCTATTGAAGAAACAGTGCTAGCAAGGTGACATTGGGTTTTATAAGCCCTCCATTTTTGCAATTATCATAAGCTTTTTCTTGAAGCAGCTAAAGATGATTTGGAATGCTGTTGGTGCTATCTTCTTAGGCAGATCTACATTAATTGCAGATGATGGGTTTACTTGTACGAAGAATATATCCACTGATATAGCTGATGATGTTTTCTAGCTGTGTTAATTTTTGCATCCAGATTGAAAGAAATTGGTCAAATATGAGGGAAAGGAGAGGGGCAAAAAGCTTTTTTTTTTTAATCTTCACGACTATCCTTTTTTGTGATAAAATTATTTTTGTATAGATTTTTTTTTGTTTTTGTCTTGTTTGCTTGCTTTTTTTTTTTGCTTTTTTTTTTTACTTTAATGAAATATAATGTAAACAAAATCAACTTTGGTTAAACTAGTGAAAACATATGGGAGACTGTCCTCTTAGTATTCATTTAACACACATAGGCAGTTGTCAGCTGTTCAGCTTCAATCGACCAGAGGCTGCTAACTTGTACTATCTCTATCTGCAAGAGTCTCAGATCCCATATAGCCTTAGCAAAAGCAGATAGTGCTGAAAAAGAGGTATAGGTTGCTGTGTTGTGAAGTAATCAGTTTGGGTTTGTAGATCTTTCTGACCCAGAATCGGTTTAGATCTATGTCTTAGAGCTAATTTCCTAATATTAATAAATCAGCCTCTTTGATGGAGCCCAGTGCCAAGTAAATAAAGTCCAAAAAGAAGAAGTGGATGCATGCTCATCTATCCCCTTAGCTTAGGTGGTACTTAGATTTACGTGAAATGTACAATTTGTTCGGTAAAGATGAGAATTGGAGAGGTAAAAAAGACATGAATCATCATGAAGACATGTAACCATGTTGCTTTTGGTTTCTCTTTTAAAGACAACAATGTAGTCATCACTAGTCCAGTAAACATTAGATAAAATACTTCTAGGCCTAAGTCATGAACTTAAATGAGATGTTACATTGTGAGGAAAAAAGATAAAAAAAACTAGATCTACGATGTGCATTTTTAAGTTTCTATGTTTTGATTAAGTTTTGTTTTGATGGGCTGCAAATTTAGATATTGTAGATGAGGACTAGATTTAGAATCTAATCTATATATCCATAAAGTCGAGAATTGAACACACCTATTATAGATGTGCCATTCAGCTATGTCAGTGTTATACTGATTATTTTCTCAACCATCACATTTTTTTTTCTTGCAGACAAGATTACTGTGGATTAGTCTGGAATGCCATGAATGATTCAAGGAATAAAATTCTGACTCTTCCTCCTGCAATTCTCAAGCCAAAAGCTTTGTGGAGTGGCAAGCAGGTTGTATATTGAATTCCTATGATTTGAAAGCTGACATTTCTAAACAGTGTATATCAGACGTCCCTACCGTTCCAAAAATTATGGATTAAATTAGGGAATTTCACTGAAAATGTGTTGCAGAAATCCGCATTTTTATTTCAAAATTCGGCCAAACCATGTAAAAGGCTTAGATGAAAGGTAGATCCACTAGTTAAATCAGGGAAAGGATATCCATGTTCAAAGATACATTCCAAAAAATGAAAAGGAACTGGCAAACAGAAACATAAGTATGGAAATCAAAATAGGGTAATGGAAACATGTTTTAAATATGATGCCAATGATATTAGGGGATGAGAAACATATTCCAAGGAATTCAAAATCGTCATCAACTACCTAACCTGTAGCTGTTGGTGATCATGATTTAGAGATAATCTTTATGGCTTACTTTAAAATATTAAGGTTTTTATTAATCACAATTGATATGCGGAAAATGGGGAAAAAATATAATCTGAATTCATAATCATGATCTGCCTTACCTATAGCTGTCGGCAACCATGGTTCAAAATATGCCAAGTAAACAAGTTTTGGAGAAATTAAGTTTTTTTTACCTTAAAGAAAATAAGTCTTTGATTTTAAAGAGCTTTTTAACCTCACTGGGTTCAACAGTGTGATCTACATAGCATTAAATTTGACAGCCCTCTTTCTGAAGAGGAAAGAGGTCTACTGTTTTTCATTATAAAGTATACTGCATTCATGGCTCCTGTTTTTTGCTTCAAAATTTTGTGTTTTGGGTGGACTCTCTCTCTTTTTCCCTACATTTTTGCCTGTATAAGAACTGCTTCCTTTTCATTTTCAGAATAGTGAAAAAGAAAAAAAAAGTTAGACATAGGTTTCTTACCGATATATTGCACTTGAAAATGTAACAATATGCCATCGCAGAAATTAGTTTTAACCCTTACATGTGATAAATTAACATGTCTTCAAACTTTGGCAGATTGTCTGATGTTTTCTCTGGAGTACAGTATTGTTAGATATTCTTTTTATGATGCGAACTTTTACATTTTGCCTTGTGAAAAAAAACATTCCTTTAGCGGTATATATATGTATGTAATTTTTTTTTCTTTCAGATAATCAGCACTATCTTGCTTAACATTATTCCCAAAGGAAAGGCAGCCCTGAACCTTAAAAGCAAGGCCAAAATACCAGAAAAGGTTTGCTCAAAACTTTTCATCATCGCAAATTGCACTTGTTTTTGAAAATATACTCATGGTCTGTCCTTTGTATTTTTGTTACACATTTTTACATGAACAAAACCATGTAAACTAATAGAAAACAACCAAAACACAACAAACTTCTTGCATGACAGGTATAAAATCATCACCATGTTGTAACTTATCGCTCTGCTATGCATTGTACTGTCCTTGCCACCCCCTTCCTCCCCTTCCTCCTTTTTTTTTTCCCATATAGCTATTTTAACATTGGATGTTTTTTCAGTTTAGATGGCTGTTTTTTCATACTATGCACTATGTGGTTTTTTTTAAGTGATTAGCCAATCTTATCTTATTCTGGAAAAAAGCTCCCATCAATTTTAGCAATAGTCAAATGTTGTTCATTTTTTCTAATTTTTTTATAGAGCTGGGTGTCGATGTCAGCAATAGATCAGTCTATCCTCCCCATAGAATTGTCAGCTCTCGAGTCTCTGGCTATGGGTGAGAGCACTGTCATATTCAGACATGGAGAACTACTACAAGGAGTTCTTGACAAAGCACATTATGGGCCCTCACCTTATGGGCTTGTTCATTGCTGTAATGAGGTAATTTTGCATTTCTTTTCATTGAGGGAGGGTGTGTGGCGGGGAATGATAATTTTTTTTTTTTTTTTTTTAGAGCAACCAGTCTTTTTTATGGAGAGGTATCACATTGTCCATAGTGTGTTGAGGTAGATCTCAGTTGCATCTTGACAGGCTTCTAAATTGAAAATTATTTTTCTGTGGAAAGATAAAAATAAATAGAACTGTTTACAAATTAAAGGCTAAAACTTGATACACTCATTTTAGTAGCAGCTAATGGTTTAGAATTTAGTGTCGATTTGGTTTCTAAATAATTTATATGAATTCTTTTTTTATTTACTGCAGCGTTCTAGTGAAGACCTTGTAAATAAATAATGTTTCATAGAATTTAGTGAATCTGTCATCAATGAAATACTGAGGGCCCTCCAGAGTTTTGGGTGCCCATTTACTGTAATCATTAAGTTTCCTTTATCAACCATGAAATTTTAAAAATTCAAATGAACAAGGTCTGAAAGCTTATGGAATTTCAAAAATGCAAAAATATATGAACCCAGTATCACTCTAATTAAATGTGATGCAAGAAGATGCTTTTACAATGAATAACAACACACTTAGCCAAAATGCCTTTCAACTTAAGTAGGCTTTAGAGAAGTAAGAAGATATAAATTTATGTTGGTAGAAGTTTTACATATATATGTGAAATACTAGAAACTGACAGTGTATTACAGCTATCTTACATCATTGTTACAGCTCTATGGAGGGGAACCAGCTGGCCGTCTCTTGACTTGCCTTGGACGTCTCTTTACATCTTTTCTTCAGTTGGCAGGCTTTTCGTTAGGAGTTGGAGATATCCTGGTCCAGAGAAAGGTGATTAGAACTGCAAAAAATTGAGTTAAATTGAAAAGTCTTTCATTTGTCTAAGGAATTATAATATGCTATTAAGTTAAATTATTCATCTATGTAGCAATTTAAATGAATTGATGGATTGGTTACTTTTTTTCATGTTAAATTATTATTTTTTTTTGGGGGGGG
>BLXT01001415.1:682311-705587 GCA_019648995.1 Plakobranchus ocellatus
TTTTTTTTTTTTTTTTTTTTTTTTTGTAAATCAATTTTTTTAACACTCTAGTTTTCTTTTTTAAATATCTTCTAATCTCGTTCTCTCAACTCTTTTTCTCTTTTCCCTTTGGGAAAAATATAAATCAAATCTCAAAGTGGCTTACTTTTTTCGATATGTAATTTATCCTTTATTTGAACATCTTAGCAAAAGTGAACAATGCATAAGATGAAATTTTAATTACTTTAAGTTTGTTTAATGAGTGCAGCTCTCTTTGCCTTTTTTTTTTTAATTTTTGATTAGGCTAACAAGAAGCGCAAATCCATCATCAAGAAATCAATTCAAGTTGGAAAGGTTGCAATTGAAAAACTGATGGGGTCAGTGGAAGAATCTGAAAATGAGACAGACCTGCTTCTCTTCATAAAACAGGCCCATTTCAGCTCAGACACTTTCAAGATGGCTGAGGTTGATATGGGTATGAAAGGGGAGACGGACAAAATTCAAGACAGCATAGCCAAGTTAGTGTGTTTTTCATGTTATTATTTCTTTAAAAACAATACTGTAAGTTTAATATATACGAACAAAACAGTGAATGGAATTTCCTGCCTTGTTTTATGAATGGGGGTCACTCACTCTCAATCATTGACATATGATAAACTTTATGACAAGTATACATTAGTAACGATACATCACATGTATGTATTGGAAAGAACAACGCTACATTTTTTAAGTTCTCATATTTTTTTGTCGAGATCTAGATCTAATTGGGCGAATGTACAAATCCGAGGACATGTATAGTAGCAATACATATCATCATATCATCAACAAAGGATTCCATCTGCTGAGCTCTTAATTGTGCCTGGTTCAGTTTTTATGTTTTTGACTCCTCCTATTTATCTAGTCTTTCTCCCCAATTTCTTATGCACTTTCATTGCCCATAGTCCAATAACGACAGATGTAAATTTATTACATTAGGCATGTGCACACCTTGAATACATCTCACAGTTTGCAGTCAAACCCTTTCATCTGATATCCAAAGCAAATGTCAGTGTAGCCTATGGACCAGAAGAACTGTTAGGTTATCTTTTGATCTATCTGGCATCATCAAGCACTTAGCAGTTGCTTATGAATACCTTGATTGAAACAAAACATTGGAGAGTTGAGTTAGATCAGTATCCAGACTGAATCATTGACTACTCATGAAAAAGAAGTTGCCAATTTTGTAATAGCATTTCTGCAAGCTTGCCACTGTGATTGTCCTGTTACTTTAAGTGTTACAAATTATTTCCAGTTTTGTAATGGCATTTCTGCAAGCTTGCCACTGTGATTGTCCTGTTACTTTAAGTGTTGCAAATTATTTCCAGTTTTGTAATGGCATTTCTGCAAGCTTGCCACTGTGATTGTTCTGTTACTTTAAGTGTTGCAAATTATTTCCAGTTTTGTAATGGCATTTCTGCAAGCTTGCCACTGTGATTGTCCTGTTACTTTAAGTGTTGCAAATTATTTCCAGTTTGTTTTTGTAAAACACAGGTTTATATATTTTTTAAAACTGCTTGCTTTTCACTTTCATTTTTTGTAAAAAGGACCATCATGCCCAAAGGTCTGGTGAAGGGTTTTCCAAACAATAGTCTGCAGCTTATGATTCAAGCTGGAGCTAAAGGATCACCAGTAAGGCTTGGCACAAAGCTTATTTGTAGTACTGACTTAGTTTTTTTAGCAATAATAAACCATTTCAAACCTTTTTTTCGGTACTTTCAATGAAAAAAAAAATTGGTTTTTGTTTGGTTGCTGCTGCATCTACTTATAAATTTAAAATAAATTTTAAAACTTTGACATTCTAACTTTAAAAAACTTTCATTTTTAGTATTTACTAGAAGTATCAAGCTCTTTGAAATGTTTATAGTAGATTTCGCAGTTTGATGCTGATTATGAAACAATGTTTTAAAAATATTCAATAAGCTGATTTTCTTTTATTAAAAAAAAAAAAGGAATTGATGCTTGAATATTTTTATCCCACACTTGAAGGTTTAAAGTTAGAAATATTATACAACACAATTACTGTACACACTCTTAAAAGCAATTTAAATGAAAGTATGATATCCTTGACTTTTATTTACCATATTTTGATCTTACTAGCTTTACATAATCATACTTGGTGCTATACAAGTACTGAAAAATCATGACATTTTCATGTTTTGACAAATTAAATATTCTTTTAATTCTTATATTTCAGCCCTTTGTTAATCTAAAGTTAAATTTTAGTTATTTAAGATCTCTTTTTTTTTCAAATTGTAGTTTAAAAAGTTTATGAATGTCTGCAAAGCTTCCTTTTAGGATTGCATAGATATTGGTTTAGCGAAAAATAGCCTAGCTGTTATTTTTTGCCATATAAGAAATTCAGTAATTTTTAAAAATGTACATGTAATATTTGTTTCCCATTCTATAACGCTTTGAAAAAAATCCTCTCTTCCCCTCCAATTTTCAGATCTCATGATAAGTCTTTACAACAAACACTTAAAAAAAAAAAAGTGCACTTGTATTATGCATGCAAAAATTACTGCTTTAAAAAAAAGTATCAAAGAGGAACAGCAAACAAGTTAGCACCCAGCATAGATTAAACATAAATGGATTTATTTTTGAAGCACAGATTGCCATAAACATGCTCATTAATATAAAAAAAAATTGAGCATTACCTTTCATGTGAATCGTCAAAATTTGACATTGATAAAGGTATAAATTATACTCGCAAGTTGAAAATTGGCTGTCAAACTTTCTATACCAAAAATTAAAAAAATAATAAAATAAAAATATAAGTAAATAAGAAAAAAATGATATATTAAAATAAAGAGTAATAATTATATAGGCCTAGGCCTACTGCCTATCTCACGATATCTCTTCACCTCTAATGTTTTTTTCCTTTGATAGTTTTATACAATTTCAAGGCATATATGTGTGTTAAAAATAAACCTAGCAGCCTGGCTATCAATCAATGGTGGTGAGAAAAATCTGTATTAGAAAAAAGCCACATTGTATGAAATTCAGGAGTAACTTTTTGAAAAATTTTCCTGGAAAAAAGCAGCTCTTCTGCCTTGTTCAATATCGGCTTGTAAACATCTTGCAAAATAAATTTTGTAAACATGTATTGTCGAACATGTGCAACAAATCTGTTAGAAAATGATTAACTAGCACTACTGCTATCTTGTTGTGATGAGAAATAAATATACTTTCATTGTGCTGCCTTATTGACTGATGTACAAACCAAGTTTTTGGCACATAAAGTCTAGCCATTGATTCCGTTTAATACCATTAGACACAGAGATCTGCACCAGTACTGTCCATCAAATTGATACAGTGCCTGTTGAGCCTATAGAATCAGGTTTGATATCAGCAAGGTATCCTGAACAACTATATTAGAGTAAAGTTTAACATATACTCATGCAAATTTAAGAGAGAATTGTTTGTAGCTTATAATTTTATTAAAAAACATTTCCTTTCCAAAATTATATTAAATTGGCTGCCATCAAGCGTACAACTAGTTCCTGATTATGCCAACTGAGGTAGATTTTTTTTGTAAATCTTGGTAAAAAGGTGAATTTTCCAAAATCCTGTAGGAGTTTAACCAGCCGATGATCTGTTGTTTTGCAGAATGTCCTGATTGTTTTATACTTTAGAAGATTGAACACCCTGTAAAGAGAGTGTATTTAAAAAGACCAAATTATTTTTTATTTTATCTGTAGGACATTTATAAAAGATCTAGTCTACATGTAGTCAAGAGGCAATGACAATGCTATGGATATTTCAATGCAAAATAGAATCATTCTCTTTTCAAATAAAACTGTCAAGTTTCAAACTAATAAGAAAATCTGAATATAAAAAAAAAATGGATAAATGAAGCCGTATTTACATCTAATCTGAAGAAGATTAATATTGGAATGCATTGGAAACAAAGGCTTGAAAAGAGGGATCATGGTCAGAGTGAATCTAGCTCTCCCTCTTTTGTTTGAAAAGGTGAAATAATTTGAACATAAAGCATAGACAAGGAGGAAGACCTATTGTGCCCAATGAAATCTCGAAAATTTGTGAAACCCTGTTATTTTTCTGTGTGTGTGTATGTTTTAAATACATATTTTTTTTATTTAAAAAAATGCTTAACAAGTTTTTATTTCCTAGGTGAATGCCATGCAAATTTCATGCCTGCTGGGCCAGATTGAGCTAGAAGGTCGACGTCCACCTCTTATGCTGAGTGGCCGTTCACTTCCTTCCTTTCAACCATACGATGTTTCTCCCAAGGCTGGGGGTTTTGTCACTGGGAGGTTTTTGACAGGCATTCGCCCACAAGAATACTTTTTTCATTGCATGGCTGGAAGAGAGGTTTGTATTTATCTTGTTGGAATATATATTTTGAAAATACATAATGTATTTAGATGTAAACTTTTAGACTTGACAACCGGCTTTAGTAAACAAAACCCTTCAAGTTTTGGTGCTTTTGCAAAAAATTGGGTTTTCTTTTCATGAGCATAAAATCTTTTGCGTCAAAATTTGTTTTCAAATTTCTTTCTGTTTCAATCGATCAGCCATAGTTTGTGTGCCTCAGTCTCCAAATCTGAATATGAAGAAAGTTAAGTTTTGCAGAAACAATGTATTATGCCTGTTCTGAAATAATTATATTGCAGGGTCTCATAGATACAGCTGTAAAGACAAGTCGCAGTGGATATCTTCAACGATGCTTAGTCAAACATCTGGAAGGCCTTATGATCAATTATGATGTCAGTGTAAGAGATAGCGATGGGAGCGTGGTTCAGGTACTGATAAATATTATTCTTTATTATTTTTGACAAATAAGGCTTTTTTGCATTGCTGCTGATTTTTTTTTTTCATGTGTAAAAATATTCCCAAGTGCATTTTGTCAAGTGTTTAAACCTCTCTGCACTTTCTTATTTTAACCTGTATTAAGTAATTTTTTTTTCTTTTAGCAGTGCTGAACATTTCATAAGTTATTGCTGAAGGAAAAAAAAAGCCTTAAGATTTTGACTATACAAATTAATGAGGTTTTGCACTTGTAGCAGCTTTAATTAGTAGTATTAAAATTAATTTACAGCAGCAACATAATTATTGGTAGAAAATAAAGTCGAAGATGTAGTAGCAGTGGCATGGTGACAGTGGCAGAAACAAAAAGTTGACCTTTTCTGACCCGGTTGCTTGAAGTATCTCACTTACATACCTGGCCTCATGGGCAAATGTGACTCAAAATGTGTATTCTATAGGTCCATTCTTAACTGACAAATACAGATATATTTATAGAATATAGATTTAGACTTATGTTCGTTTGATGAATGTCTAGAAAGTAGTAGCGTTATTTGGCTATTTCTTGATGTAGTCCTCATGAAGGTTTATGCATTTTGCTATTATTTAGAATATAGATTTAGACTTATGTTCGTCTGATGAATGTCTAGAGAGTAGTAGGAAAACTGCCATAAACCAAACATTTGCTTTTGTATCAAGCTGAAACCTGTTTAAAACTTTCTTTCGTTATTTGGCTATTTCTTGATGTAGTCCTCATGAAGGTCTATGCATTTTNNGGGGGGGGGGGGGGGGGGTTGGTTCTACCTCTGAGCGACCACTTTGCTGTGTTTTAGTTAAAGCTAATCCTCAAATCAGCAAAGTAGAGGGCAAAGTTTCAACGCCTTCAAGTTCAACACCAACGCACAGAAAGAACTTGAGGCTTTGTCTATCACTAGCCTAAGCAACTGTAAACCTTCTTGCTCTAGACATTAGAGAGAGAAAGAGAGGGGGGAAAATGCTGGAGGGCACCTTGTTATTGGCTCTATCTTCATAAAGTACTCAGCCTATATGTGTTGAATCTAGGGATAGAAGAAGCATGAGTGCAAGTCGGAGAAACTTGCTGTAAATCACAGAGAGAAGAGCAGGAGGGAAAGGGTGACAAAGCATTGCTAGCCTGTACATCCCCATTGCAATAGTTCACGGAATGTAGATCCACTATAGCAAAGAGCCATGGCTAGATCATCTTTTGATTATTATAGACCTGTTAGTGTACTGTATAATAAACACAACATGCGGGTGGCTCAGCACTGGCAAGGCTTTTCTTACCTTATTTGACTTGAGCCTTATGTGTTAGTCCTCTCTTCCAAATAATCCCCCAAATAGCATGGTACTACAGGAAGAGAAGGTGAGATTGAAGCGTCAGTGATGCAAGTAGATTTTTTATGAATGCATCACTACTGTGTCAATGATGTAACGTATGTGGTAATTTTTTAGAGACCCTGCCTAGTATTGAGGTGGTGTTCTCACTCCTTGTTTACTGTTCTGTTCTCAGGTACTGATTGCATCCTGCATTATCAAAGCACTTTCAATTTAACCCAATCAGATAAAGCCAACCTTGCTTTAAGTCAATATTTATGCCATACCTCAGAGTTGACTCTATCCCAATTCAGTTGTACCTATGACCCATCCAAGACCTTCCACTTTGTATGCCTAGAATGGCCCCAGATATGTGGCACTATGAAGGCATGATATATAGGCTTAAAATCGTCTAGATAAAGCGGTGAATGTATTAAATCTTTGTTATTATTTATATTTTTAATGTATATGAAAATGAAATGTGCAACAGAAACATTCTAGTTTGACCCCTTTAGGAATGAAACCAAACTTTGATTCTTCTTGTTTTTAGATAGTCATAGATGGAATGCGGAATGCCTTATAAAAACTTTCCTTTTTGTCCAAGTCATTCCAATGTTGCCTACCTCATACCTTATAAGCACCTTTGGCCTGATCTTGATAAAGAGGGTATTGTGTTTCCTCTTTTAACTGAGATTAGCAGGCTTTGGTTTCCACAATGGATATACATTTTATATATAGTCCTCTTGATAAAAAATAATTTTCTGATCACTGTCATCCCTAGTTTTACTATGGAGAGGATGGGTTGGACCCTGTTCAAAGCACATTTCTAAAGCCTGCTTTGTTCCCTTTTCTGACTGAAAACATGGAGGTACTGGAGGATAACTATGATCAAGATCCTTGGGCAAGGGATCCCAAGACCAAAAGTGTTAAGCATAGGTGGAAAAAGGTAGGATGTGTGTTTTGAGACTGACCTTTATGAGTTCCATTCTTTTTGATAATTTCATCTTTAAAAGGTATTTTGGCTCAATTTGCCTCTATCCAGTTTTTACTACTGCAGAATTCACAAAATGGAGTTATATATCATAGTTTTCTTTAAAATGTAACTAGTGAATAATTTTGGATTGGTGTCATAAGATGCAATAAAGAAGAAGTTATTTCTTAATTTCTCTCTCTGTGTATCTCTCTCTCTCTCTCTCTCTCTCTCTCTCTCTCTCTCTCTCTCTCTCTCTCTCTCTCTTGCTCTTTCTCTCTCCCTCTTTCTTGCTGTTTGTCTCTCTCCTTTTTGTTCTGTGCTTGTGCATGAATGAGGCGCCCATTTTCCTGTTCATATGATTGTTTAAATTGTTCCTTTTTTGCCCGTGTTCACCAGAATTCATTTTCACTTTTCCTGTTCTATTATTTGTTTCTATTTTCTGACCTCCATTCCTTCTTTCACCCCTTTTTCTATTCCTCTTTGAAAAATCTACATCTTTTTGGTATGCAGTGCTCTTGACTTTATTAGCAGTCTATGAAAATTTTGAAAGGCAAAGGCATGTCTTGAAATAAAATGATTAATCAATTGATACTTTAAAACTTTTTTTTTTTTTTGATGTGTGTGAAAAAGAAAGGCAAAAAAAACAACAAAAAAAACTGAACAGAACCACAATACAGATAAATAAATCAAATGAATGTTTTATTGAAAGGATGAATTCAATCTATAGAAGTGAAGTGTTTAAGAAAAAATATCATCATTATGATGGATCCCTAAGACATAAATCTGAAAACAGGAATAGTAGCTTTTTGTTTTACAAAATCAATTTTGAGACCAACCCAAATAAGTTCAAAGTTATAATTGATATGTGGACTTAAAATTCTTTTTATTCAAAAATATTTTATGCAATATCTGACTCAAAAACATCCGTAGCGTCCTTTTGTTTTGGCTTAAAACATCTAGATATTTAAAAGTAACAAAAATAGTAAATGACCATTAAAATTCTAAAGAATGATTCTGGACATTTAATTTCGTCCAGACAATGTGATGTAAAATTTTACTGTCACATTGTTAAGATGAAGTGAAACACCTTGCATATAATCTGCATAGTATTTTTGAAGGCCAGAACAAAAATTTTAATTTTTTTTTTAAATATCATAATTATTATTAGTTAATTAGGATCTGACTTTTTTTATATTACAGTTTTTGGTAGCTGCTCATAGTAATTTTTTAGGAAAAGTTTGCATCTTGATTAAAAAATTGAAAACATCGACAAGGATAAAATCTGGGGTTTTTTGCTGTGTTTTGTTGTGCAAACAGTAATAAAAATGATAATAGCATTTATGTTAACCCCTACTCATCCCCCAAATAAGATTAGCAAGTGGCACTCCCATCTAAAAGAACGAGGTATTTGGGTGGACAGGAAGAGCAGTTTTAAGGAGTTCTGCAAAAGTGATGCAGCCCCTACATTGTCAGCAACAGACTGGAAGGAGCTGATTAGAGAGGGTGCTTACCAAGGACGAGTTGTGGCTGTAAAAAAACTCTGTGATGCTTGGGCTGGGCTGGATCCTGACGAGAGAAGCAGGTATATCAACGGAAGTCAAAAAAATTTTTTGAATTACCTAAACAGCAATTTCAATCCTTCTTTTTAAGAAAAAAAATGACTATAGTCAAAATGAATCCTTTTTGTTTGTGTTTAGGAGGCATGAATGTAGACATTTTTGACTGTAAGTGTGGCAGAAGTGCCTAAGATGAAGATTGATGAATGCAGGGGAAAAGCAATGGAGAGATTAGATAATAAAACATGGCATCTAACTTTGAAGAGGAAAGTCTGGATGGGTAGAGAATTTTTACAGGCGAGGCTTTCATTTGTGGTTTTTCTTCTTATTTCTATCCCTTTTGCTTTTGTAGGCTTTGCTTTTCATCTTTGTTTGCTTAACTGCAGGGAGAAAACAAACAAACAAACCACAAGTCCAGCTTTGAGTTAAATTTTGACAATAAAACTTTTTCTCACACTTTTCTTTGGTGAGGCACAGCAGGTAAAAGATGGGGTTATCAGTAGCAAAAGATGCCTGCAAATTTGTCAAACTGGAAATACACATGGTCACCTATCATCTGAATCCACAGCATTAAGAAGCAGCAGATATGCCCAGACCCCGTGATGTCCCAGTTCTTGCCACACTCCATGCCAGATGTAATGTCAGAGAAATTTCACCATGAGCTCAATGTTTACTGCAAAAAGAGTTTCTCTAAGGTATGCAAGAAGAGAGCACTAAAAAAAAAATGATATACCTTTTCACGCATTTTCTGGCTTGTTATAGGCAGGACATAACCAAAATTGTTATGAGGGAAGGAGATTAAATTCATGGCAGAGGATCATGTCCAATTTCAAGGCAAGTTATATACTGACTGCAGGGCTAGGGTGTATTGCTGGCTCAGTGAATACCAATTCTGCCCTGAGATCTGCATGGACCCTTCTGCGCGGTTTGAGCCCCTCCACAGGCACCTTGGCCTGGCAGAGGGCCTGAAAGCCTGAGATCACTTTTCTATAAACTGGCTATACATAAAGATGAAATGAACTCCAGGGCCATCAGCTTTGTGTTAGGGAGATAGGTAGAGATAGAAATGATAGAAATTAAGATTTCAACCCTTTCATCTGTGTCAACCCAACACAAAATCTACCCTAAAGCTACAGGTCTTCCAAAAAGTTCCAAGGCAATTGGCTATGTGTGAACAGAATTGCTTTATCACAGTTATGATGATGTAAATATTGCTAAAAATATATATATTTTCTGAGAGGAATATGAAGATACAATCTTCTGGTCCATATTTCTTGACAAAAAAATGCATTTGAGGAAGTGGACTATAATCAAAATAAGAAAAAAAACAACCTAATTTCACATGTCCTTCCAGTTTCTGGACCTAGGTCTGGGTTAAAGACTTCTCATAAATCAAAATCTTTATGATCACTGTGATCTATCTGAACTGACTATATCATCATTATAAGGCTTTTCTAATTGTTATTTTATTTACATGATATAGAATTTTTCACTACTTCCATCACTTCCTAGAACCTCAAATTCATTCTCTAACGGACATTATGAACGACAGTAAAATATGGCGGATGGCATTTGCATAGATAAAAATGTAGAACTCTGCTAGATCTAGATATAGAATTCATCTCAACATTGTCTCTTTCAAAAACAATTCTTTTTGAATTAATATAAATTTTTTTCTAAATTCCAAATCTAGGCTCTGTTAAAAATTCTGAATCTAGGCTCCAGTAAGCTATATAGATTCTAAAACTGCCAGGATTATTAGGATATTCATATCAATGTGGAGTACATGCGTGAGGTACAGGCATACTTGAGTTGAATTGTCAGAATGTGAAAGTGTTAGTTTCTCTTGGGACATTTTCATTAAGGAGAAGAAAATATTGTCATAATTTTTATTTAAAACATAGAGGAAACTCAAGTCACACACTCAGGTATAGGCCTTTCACATAAATGAAAACTGTTTTAAAATTTCAATACAAATCTGCATTAGCCAATTTAAGAGCAGTATCTTCACACCTACCTGTCATTTAGCTTTTTCCACAGTCATGAAAAAATCATTTTACAGTCTGCTGCTTAAAATAACACGTCCCCAAAGTATCTTTGACGTGTAGGTATTGACCAATTAAACTGCAACGCTTATGCAACCTGACAATGTTTGATCATGTGCAGGTTGCATTATAACTGCCCGTCAAACGGCAGAAGTGGTCAACTTTCAGCCAATGGCAGCGAAAAGAAATGCAGTATCATAACATTCTTTGTGATTCAGCTGCACTTCTCACACCCATGTGAAGACTGAATGGCTCGGTATGCTGAAATTAATCTTATACCTCCTGGAGAGCTGATGGGTAAATTGGTGAAAATCACCATGTTTTCATCTAAGGGCTTTTTAAATTTTGAATTTCATCCTCAACTGTTGCTTATGACGATCCGATAACAATATACTCCTTCAAAATAAAACTTTTTTGGACCACTTTTCACAAACTATAAAAATATTTTTCTCAGTCTTCTTCTATTAGGAATCCGTGAATAAAAAAAAAAATTGGGCTTCCAACATTTCTGCTTGGATGATCCCATAAAGCTATCATCAGGTAGACCCATGAAAAGTTTTTAGTCTGTGATTGCATTGACGTGTGACCGTTTGTATGCCAAAGATCGACACGATGGTTGGCTCACCTTGTTAGATGTGGCTGACCACTAGTAACTCCAACTGATGCGAGCATTGGTCAGCTGGGGAACATTGCTGGCATAACTGGATCACTAGCCCATCCGCACAATACTGTGTGTTCCATTTGGCTCCACTTAGACAATACTGCAGTTTAACTCGTTATCACACGATATTGCTTTTTTATTGGCAGCTGGAAGGTAGTTTTGACAGTACTGCTTTTTTTTTTTTAATTCAATCACACATAGCAAAACATTCAATGCTTTACATACAGAAAGTCTTTTGCAAACCTATAGAAAGTTTTACACATAGAGAGGTGAGTAGTCTTTACCCCTCTACTTAATGATTTTCATTAAAAGTCAATCATGCAAAACAGCAACTCAACTCATTTTGTCAGACCGCTACACATAAAGAATTCCCATGACCTAAATTTTCATAGAATGCAAAAAAGTAAAATTAATTTTTGCAAAAAATATCAGAGGCTAACAGCTCCCATTCTGTTTTATACATCTTGATGTCATTAAAGCAACACATTGGTGTTTTTTGCTCTTTTGCAACTTCAACTCTTTGATAGAAGTGATTTGGAACGCTACTGGTCCTTGTCACCATTTAAATGTTTTTATTCAATACATTTTTAATATATGGTATGTATATCTCCAGTCATTCCTCGTTACACTTGCATATGAGCAATTGCCAAAACGTGAACCCCAAAATTGTGTCACCTTTTTTTACTGCATTTTGAAAAAAAAAGAATCTCCAATTACAGAAGGGAAAAGCCCAATCGGTATCTGTGAGGTAATAATTATGCAGATTTGGATAGTGGGAGTAGATCCATGTAAAAAAAAATTGGTGTGTCTCTCTTCACTTGGTGGTGATTGAGCTTAATTTGTTGATGGGTGACCACTTTTTTGCTGATTTTGTCATCAGTTATGTTTGAAAACTATTTGGTTAATTTAGACAGCAAGGATGTAACCAAAACTGATTTTTTTAACATAAAGCATTAATTTTTATGCCATTACACTCACCAAATCAAAATTTATGTATTAGTGAGCTCAATTTTTTCAAACAGGGCTTGTAGAAAATCTTTCGAACATAACTATGATGGCAGCCCACGTTTTGGCAAACCCTCATATAAGAATACATAGATAATTCTTAGAAATATATAATATTAATTTTAATCTTTTTTTTTAAACTTAAATCACACACATCAGTTATGGCAACTTCTTGTCACAAGCTCATATGTTAAGATATCTAGTTAAAATAATTAAGTGTTATTAATAACAATGATAAATGAATTCATTAAAAAGAAATCCAATTTGGATAGTTGAAATCAGTGGAATTTTGTAAGATTTGCAATGGTGAAAATTGGATAGAGCTAAGTTCATTTTGAGCTCAGGGGTAGGGTGATAAATTTGTTTTAAAACACTTCAAAGAAGGGAAAAAAGTTTGAAATTCTTTTTTACTAAAAAGTTTTATACAATGACATCATAAGAATTTGTGTCAAGTCATTTACTTTGTGACTGTGACAAATCTTGGGATAAGAATATTACTTTCGTTAACCAGTAATTAATTCTTGATTTTCCAAGAGGATAAGAGCTCGACAAAATTTAATTTATATAGAATTTCATCGCATTAAGTTCATAATTTTTTTTAATTGCAAAACACTTTGAAAATATTTCAGTTATTGCTGACAACTAGTTCTGTTTCAAAGAACTTTCAATATGACTTCATTGATTCCGGTATACATGAATTCCATGCTTTGTTTTCGTGACAATTAATTTTGAGTTAATTAGGCTATTTTTTTAGCATTTAAAGTTACTATGCATTCCAATGGTCAGGCCAAGAAGTTGATTTCTTGTTCACTAGGATTTGTACTCGGCATGTTAGAGAATATGCAATATCTGCTGCCTGACAGTCTTGCCATAGCCAAAGAAAGTGCAGTATCTCTGTCATAGATTCAAGACTTGTGATATTGTAAGTCATTTGGCAAAGGCAGAATTATCTCAAACTTGTTTATTGCTATTAGTAATAGTTGTAGATACCTGAAGTGAAAATTGAATTTCAGCTTGGCCCTCTAATTTTTCCACAAGCGGTATCAAAGCTGTTTTTATATTGTGATATCATTGAAAAATTATGCTTTTTTATTAATCATTTGCTTGCATTAGACATTCGCCACACAAAGAATTATATTTTGTTTTATTTCACTAAAAACAGATAGCGTCAGAAATTTCTCAAGAGGTTCACCCACAGTCTTTCAGGGACACTGTCAACAAAAAAGTAGTGAAAGCCATGGCTCACCCAGGTGAAGCTGTTGGCCTAGTTTGTGCACAGGTTGGTCATTTGCTGCTGGAAAAAAAAACCATTTTCGTAGAAGATTTTATGAGGATTTGCCAGCTCTGAGTCACAATTACTGTTGTTTTTTGTTTTTTTCAAAGGCCAAAAAAAAAAAAAAGAAAAGCAAAAACATACCAAAAGGTAAAATGGCTAGTGATTCTATTAGCAGAATTATCCATGGACATACTTTAGACTTTCTGTAAATTAAGCTATAGTACCTTTTACTTCTTTGATCCAGAGGTTTGGTTTGAATTCACAGATTTACATCCACAGCTTGATTTAAACAAAAGTATGCCATTAGATGAAGTTTAAATAGTCATTTATGCTTGAATATCCCATAGCTTCCTCACAATTTTGTTATCATGCTTATCATGTTTTGTTTGTCTTTTTTAATTGGAGGGAAAATATCTAAAAGCAAAAAAACCCAGCTTCATATATTTTTTACAATAGTTTATCTAGCACTTTATATCTAACTGTGAACTGAGTTTGTATCAGTATCTTATACAAAGAAAGAAAGTGAAGCTTCATCTAAATCTAAGTGGTACACTAAATACCAGAAGTGAAAAAATATTGCTCCAAATAGTCCATCAAAACATGAAATAACTCATGTTACAATAGGGTTAACTCACTTGTGGCTGAGGGTTTGGAAATAATTTGAGCGCTCGTGGCTGAGCTTTCTGGGGTATTTTCAAAAAATTGTTAAAAAAAAAATATTTAAGCTGTATTAATAAAATCTGGACTGATTCAAGACAAAAACAAACTTGATGGAATATAATAAACCATTAAGACATATCTAAAATATCCTTTTTTATGTAATTTTTGTGAAACAGCACACATTTTTGGTTTTTTGAAAAAATTTGGAAATTGTGATGTAAGCTGAAATAAAATTCATCAAAAAAAAAAAAATGTCCTTTCTATTGATTTGTGAGCATGCTTGAGAGGTGTGAGAAGAAGAAAAAAATTTAAATTTACCTTAAACATCAAAAATGTTCTTTCTTTTGCTTGTTGGAAGCCATCGTGTTGCAATGATTCTTAGATCTAGTTTCACTTTCAGACCTATCTGAAGGTAATGTCCCTTTTCAGTCATCAACAAAAAATGCGATGTCCGAATGGTACGAAACTTTGCATGAGACTAGGGAAATGGCTATACAATTGTAACAGGAGTTTCCATTGGTTTTAGCGGGGATAGCATGAGAGTTAGGGGAGATTAAGGTTGATCCTGTAGGTGTCACGGGATCTGCCCTAGCTAACAAAAGGCCTTTCTCGTCACCGCTACGGGATCCGCCGTAAGTGAGTTAAGATGTCGGAATACAGGCTTACTGTTTTCTTTCAAACATAGTTTTTAATCTTTTATAAAGCCAAACATCCCTAAGCGTCCTCACACTTACCTTAAGCTTTAGTTGACTTTTCTATTCGGGAATAGAAAACATTAGCAAAACACGTCGTGTAAAAATAGCTTTCTATAGAAATCATAAATTTTTAAAAATTGACATTTCTGGGTCTATAATAATGTGATAGATCATAAAAAGCAATATGAAACACTTCCAGCTCTCAAGGAATTGAATCAGTATGGTCTTCATATGAATGTATTAAGTCACTCTGACTACAAAAAAAAAGAGTGAGAGGCTAAGTACTTGCTGGTTGTAACGCAATTCTTTTGATATTATATAATACTTTAGGATCACTACCTATTAAAGTAAGCCTACAATCATAGACCATTACAACCATTATAAAAGTTCTGAAAATGTGCTCTGTAAGCTGAATAAATTTCATTTCATAGGAATAATGTTGCTTTTATTTAATTATTACCTACCTCAAGAAGTTGCAGACTTTCACATCCACAGTTGATTTGCATCAAATTGAACTATATACTCTTTTCTATTTCTAGAGTATTGGGGAGCCTTCCACGCAGATGACACTGAACACTTTTCATTTTGCTGGACGTGGTGAGATGAATGTCACATTGGGAATTCCCCGCCTAAGAGAAATCCTTATGGTCTGTTCTGACAAAATTAAGACTCCATCAATGGACATCCCTATCCAAGATGTGCCTGATGCTAGAGAAAAAGCAGAGCATCTCCGCAGGCACTTGAATCGAATAACGCTGAACCAGGTAAATTCAAAGTAAAAGCTGTTTGTCAAATCTATTTCATATTTGAGGTATTCTCCAAGGTGAATTACCAACAGCACCTCCCTAAAGTGGCCCCTTAAGATAAAGAATTAATGTAACTCACATACGACATGTTTTTTCTGTGTCTTCCTCACATGTTGAATTAGCTTTATAAGCATGATCAATAGTTGAAATTATAAATTTTTTAAATACATGGTTGCACTTTTCATAAATATTGTGCTCCAAAATGTTACATGAAAAATGACAAAATTTTAATCTAGAAACTACTATTCAAAAAAGCTCTCTGGCTTTTGTTTGTTGTGTTTTTAGATGGAGAAAGCATAAGACCAAATTGTCATGCCAAAAAAAAAGCACTTGAAAATTGACATTATTTAGGAGAAAATAATACAAGTACAGTACCTTTTGCTCAGTTTAATATATCAAAGGCATACAATTTTGACTTTCTGCAAGACTTACTTCAAATTCATAAATTTCTCCTTGCCAATTTTGTTGGCAGGACTATATATGTCACAGTTTGAAAACAATCTGATTGTTTTAACCTCAATAGAAAACTTTATAATAGATCGGGAAAAAAAAATTATTTTAAAAGGGCAGACAAAAAAATATTCTCAGGCTTTAGGGCCCTCCGTCAGGCCGGGACGTCGATGGCTGGGCTCGAACCCGCTACAGAAGGGTCCCTGCAGATCTCAGGGCGAACTCTCGAACCACTGTGCCACCGACGCCCCCAGATCTAATTGCATTTCAAGTTTCACTGATTTTCTGTGCAAGGGAAATAAATCCACAAAATAAGCTTACCATGAGCTCTACCTGATCTTTTAAGAGTTTTCAATCGTTTTTTTTTTTTTAAATATAATTTCTAAAGATGAGCATGCCTTGCTGCCTAGAACTATTTATACTGGTCTAGATGTCTAGTTTGTCCACCCTTCCTATAAGTTTTGCTTAGAGGCCTTAAGAAGATTTGATTTCTCTAGAACGTTTCATGCAAGTTTTTGTGTTCACAGTCAACACACAGAATTGCAGTTTAAGTATGATCGATTATGGCTTACATCCTTTTTTTTTAAAACAATTTTTTTGTCAAATCAAAAACATAGTTGATTGATGTTCAAAGCCTGCCACCCCATCACACAAAATTAAATCCTATAAGTGTACAAAAAGCACTTTACAAATACTACTAGTTGGTTTGCTTTGCAACATACTGTTCGATATACAATGTGTCCTTAGAAGTTCAAAGTGACCGTGTAAGTAGCATGGCTATTTTGTTTTGGCATCCTGCATAATAACCCAAAATGATGCCAAGTGCAAATAGTTTTTCACCAAGTTTCTATTTTTGTTTGATGTTAAATATCATATCATTTTTAAAACTTTTGTATCATATCACACCATTTAAACTCTTGGTGCTATGTAACATATTCATTTTTTATGCTTCATTAAGACCAGCATTCACAAATTAAGATCATTGAATGCCTTTTTGGTTCTTTTAAAAGTAATCCTCACAAAATACTGCTGCCTACTTATTTATTTTATGCTGCAGAAGCTTTGAAAAAAACTATGTCATTTTGTTGCAAGGCACTACTCACCTTGAGCTCACTTACAGCAAATAAATATGTGTATATTTTATCATATTCATTGAGCACCCCTTGATCTTCAGTGCAGTTTTTGTGCTTCTTTCAGAGTTTATGTCAAGTTGATGTGTGATGATGTTCTCAATAAGTTCACTATTTATGATGGTTCCAACTTCAACAGGACAATATTCAGCTTCTGCAATAACATATGAATTTTTCTTTTTATTGGAACATTTGAGTCTCAGTTTATTCATTTGTGAATTGGAAATGATTATTGTAACCCAAAAAAAGAATTTCCCTAATCCTTTGTAGCCAATAAAAGCTGTTGTTTTTTTTTATTTTAATATAATATTGCATATTGTCCCTTTTTCTTTTGTCTTAAGGTTATGCAAAGTTTGAAAATAAAGATTACTTCAAAAACACTTCAGGTTGGACAAAACCAGTAAGTTTCCTCAAAATTTTGTGGGTTGTAAAAATGGAATTAGATACGTGTTGAGGAAGTAATGCTCAATGTTTATTGCCTAAGTAATCAAAATTGAATGTTGGATTAAGTAAGTTTTTTTTTTCTATTTTCATCAGTGTAAAAAGGTTAAATCTTTAACTGCTTGCAAATTGTCAAATGCTTCCCTTCTATTAATACTTATGCTGCAATTTATAAATGGGTGTCAGATATTTTGAACATCACTTTTGTGGTGTATATTAAATATAAACCTATATGTCATTAATCTGATGTTTTTAGTTAGATGTAGATATTTTTTCTCAGTCTGAAATGTCTTCAAGGATTTAATTGCTTTGGTTCCCTCAAAATTTAATTTTTATGGTTTTCGCAGCAACCACTGCAAGCTGGTTGAGGCTAGATTCAAGTTTTTACCTCAGAGGGACATTGCTGAGTTTTCAAATCTCTCATCTAGAGGTGTAATTGCCTTTGTTGCTAAACGCTTTGTGGGCTATGTTGATATTTGCATCAAGAAGGAGATCACTGCTCAGAAAAAGTCTAGGTAAAATTGAAATACTCATTGATCTTTCTGAATGATACATTTTATTGCAATTGATGGAGCAAGGTGATAATAATTTTTATTTAATATGTTTTGTTGCTTTATTAAAATGCCTACATGTCATTAGTTTGTTATTTATGAATTAGGCCTACATATATTACATACATTACCATATAGTTTTTTTTTATAACCTTGTCCTTCAAAAAATTTATCTTTTTGTTGATTATATGTAATTTTATATACAGAATTGATATTCAAAATTATTCAAAATTATCTTGAGACCATTTCAGTTGAGTGAAATGTTGCATACATATGAGGAAGGTCTCATATGACGGCCCGAGTATGAAGGAATACTCTGAATGTTTTGATTTTTTTTTGTTTTTTTGTTTTGAGTCTTTCTCGACTTAAGAGAGCATGGTAAGTATAAAATTGGAAATTTCTATTTCTTACTTTTTGCCCTAGGCTATATTAAAGAGTGCCACCCTCATAGCAAACAAAATTCAAATGGACACATAATTTTGAATCAACAAAATTGTTGAAATTGAGATGCCCTCAATCATCAAATATCTCTTTCTGATGGAAAAAAGCTCCAACATAAATCTTTCATAAGATGTCTCAAACATATCTTGATACATGTCAATCATCCTCTGTGGTAAAATTTTGAGTATTAAAGTTCAAATGCTGCCATCTTGATATTGCAAACAAACCACATGCTCACCATTCTCAAGATGTGATCACAGAGGAAAATATTTAAAAAATTAAACAAATTGTGTTGCTTGACAGAAGGATTATGGTAAACAAACTTGTCAGAGGAACAAAAATATTGCGTGGCTCATTTTGGAAAATTCCTCATGACTGGTTGAGCATATCAAAGGTCAGTAGCAAGGTGAGTGCTACACTTTTTGACACGAGAAATGAAGCGGGAGAGAGAACTATGCTGCAAACTTTAGCTAAACTTTGAGATCACTTACAACAACTTCTTTGATCAATTGGTGACAATGAATGAAATTTGGCTTTATAAATATAACCCTGAAAAGAAATATCAGAGCAAAGAATGAAAATATCCAAGTGAACGGTCTCCAAATAAGTAAGGGCATACTGTTCGTCTGTGAAAGTCATGATGACAGTGTTTCCAGACATGGAGTTTTTTATTCTTCTTGATTTTCTCTGGGAATAACAAACTATTAATTGTGAATATTATTGTCAGCTGTTAAAAAAGCTGAAAAGTGCGTTAGTAGCTGTGGCAACAGCAAACAATCTTGGGCCAGAAATTCTACCTTTTCCTGCTTATTTGCCTGATCTCACCCCATCAGACTTTTTTCTATTCCCTGAACTGGAAAGGAAGTTAAAAGGAACCAGATTTCAAGATAAAGCAGATGTTTCTCATTCAGTTGAAGCATGGTTTAATGAAAAATCCAGGGTTTCTATTCCCAAGGACTTTTCAAGGTCAATGAATGATGGCAGAAATTTCAGATGATGACTCTGCAGAGAAATAAAAGGTTTGGCGCAAATTTTCAATCTCAATTCCTTCATAGTCAGGCCAAGTCAATATTTTTTAGAAAAGATTGTTAGGTTTTCCACTTTCCCTCTCTCAAATGTGTCTTTAACAAATTGGTTCAAATGAAACATATATTCATCATAACTGAAACTTATATTTATCCATTTGTCATCATGACAGAATGTACTTTCAGGCTAGGTCAGTAGTTTCACTTGGACTGGTCTTTAGGCATATTATTGAATGAGGTGGAGATATTTGTGTTAAGGCTTTTAGTGCTCAATTATTTTTTTTTTTCAGTCTGTTGTCCTCGGGGAGATTGCGTAGGTTAGAAGAAGATTCCAATCAAGAGAAAAATACAGGAGCAGAGGATGACATCATTGCAGAGGCTGCACCAGTGGATATTGGTGATTTAGCAGATGATATAGATGTGGAGCCCAATGATGGGGATGCTGCTGCTGTTAAGGAGATGCAGCGCCAGCAAGATACTCAGGAGTATGAAGGGGAGGAGGAGGAGAAGGAGCAAGTAGGAGCTAAAGGTGATATAATCCTAAACAAGAATGGAAAAAAAATGTCAGCATTTTCTTTTCAAAGCAAAATGTTTAAAATTGTAATTTTGACAAGTAAATAATTATGGGCCGTTCCTTGCTTCTACATAAATAATTTGTGTTTTGTGTTATAATATCTTACATTATTTTATTATTTTTGTTATTGTTATTATTATTATTATTTGTATCCAACAATTTCATTTAAAATTTTGATTTCACTTTTGGTTTACTTAAATTTATGTGGCCAACACCTTTCAAATTGTTGACTTTAGCTTAAGAACGACTCCAGTCTGATGTTGGTTGAGATATGCAGCAGGTATTTGTACTTTACTTAGCAATGTCAGTAACCTAATACTTTTAACTGAAGTGCTTGCGAGGCAAAGGCCGTTATCATTGTATGCCCTTTTTATTCAATTAGTTAAAATGAAAAATGATCTGTTTTATTTCTCAGATGATGAAAATGATGGTGAAGGTAAAGATGCTGCAGAGGAAATGGAGGGGCCTCAACTTGACAGTGACGGAGAAGATGGTGATAGAGAGGAATATAGTGATGATGATGATGACCAAACGATGTCTAGGATTGAGGATTTGAACCAGGAAGATAAAAAGATGGTTACAGATGTATGTGTATGACACAAAGCACTTAAATTTTTTTTTTTAATTCATAATGAAATCCTCTTAAAAAACTTACTTGCCAATTATTTTAAATGGCATGGAGGTTAATTTCTGTAGTTAAAATAAACCTTGCTTAAAATGAATTTAATATCTTGGGGATTATAATATATTAGGGATTTATCTTAACTCTCTTTGGTTCCAACATTGGGATTTCGATCAATCTGGATCAATGACTCGCCCCCTTCATTGCGGGCTTATTTCAGCTCAGTTCGTTTTTTTTTTTTTAAGGTATACACTTTATTCATATTTCAAAATCAAAAAGGGGTTTTTCGAAGCTTGAAAAGTACATGTATATTTTGTTAATAGTTTGTGAAAAAAAATATGATAAAACAGGTTTATGAAAAATGCCAACACTTCTTTTTTGCCATTTGGAATCTTTGTTAACTTCTCTGTCGACTACTCTCTCGATTTTCATCATCAAAATGTTCCAAACAAAAAATGCCTAAAATAAGAGATACCAATGTGTTTGGAATGTTGGATGTGTCAGTACAGTAATGTGGAAGGATGGTTTAATAATGATGATGACAGCTTTGAGCCAGACCGTGGGATTAAGATATAGATCCAGTCCATTTATTACAAGAACAAAGGTAAGACCTCACACTCGGCCAAATGTTGCTGTTTGCACTGATTGCCATTCCTAATAAGGTTTTAGAAAAGCTTAAAATATACAAATATAGATGTAGATTCTCAGCCTCCAAATTAATAATAGCGTACAAAGATCTAGGGCTAGATCCAGTCAGAAGCCCATTCCAAACTGGGAAATAAATTGTTCCAAGTAAACATAGAGATCTAGTTTTAGATTCTAGATCTAATCAATGCTGTGAAGAAGACTGGGCACAGTTAACATAACCTATCTAGAGTTAGGTCTACATAAGGGAATTTAATTACAATAGGAATTTTTAAAATACTCAGAGATCTAGATACTTTTCCCCAAAACCCCTGAGGGAGCCAGTAACTTAGATGAGGTAAAAACCTGGAGTTCTGATTTGATTTGAGAAATATATGTGCCTCTTTTTCTGCACCATTAGGCAATATAAAAATAATCCTTCGTTAGTGTCTAGATATTAATCAAAAGCTATATGCTAACTGCTGATTCCCTTTTCAACAATGATAAACTAGATAGCAAGATTTATCGAATAATTAAAGAATACTTTTAATATGATTTGATAGACGGTAACAAAGGTCCCGATTTCTTTCTTATTCTTTTAGGCAAAATAATGTACCATGGCAGGTGGAGAGAGAGCAGTGCTTAGACCCTGATCATACTACACCAGTCCTAGCCCTTAAGCCAGACAATCCATCAGGCATCATACTAGATGAGATTACCTGGTATAGAAAGTTCCTCAGGCCAATGGTCTTTTTTTTTTGTTTATATTTTACATCAGATTTGATGCAACGGCTGTGGTGAGTGGACAAATAGGTATGCTGTGACTGTCAGGGAAGAGAAACCGAGCATATGCAAGATGGGTAGGGGCGAATGTGGATGAATTTAATTTGTTTGTTGATGTACATGTGGGGATCAAAGTCCCACATTTTTATATCTATTGGAGTGAAGAAACTTTGTTGAATAGTCTTTTGGCAAGAAGATCAATGAGTGTGTGGAGATTTAAACGTCTGATGTGTTTTTTAAAAGTGCATGATGTTAGCCTAGAAAGTCAAGATGATAAATTAGCTAAGGTTAGGCCAGTGACAGAGTATTTCAGAATGAATAATAGAACTTTTTTCAACTTTACCAGAATATTCCAATAAATGAGAGACTGATGAAAAATAAGGTGAATAAGGAATTCAAGAAATATGTTGAGAGATAGGCCAGCAAACTGAGATATGAAGTTGTGGGTTGTAATAGATTCTAGGTGAATAGCACTGGATATACTTACAATTTTTATATTTATTTAGGGAAGGATAGTTATTCATCTAATTTTATGTTTGCTTATCGTGTTGTAATGATACTAGTGAAAAATTTAATGAACCAGGACTACCATTAACTTTTTGATAACTTCTACACGGGGATTCAGTTTGTGATGGATCTAGTCTTGAAAGGGACAAAGGCATTGAAACTGTGATAGTGAATAGAAAAAGATTGCCACCTAGTCTGAAAAATGCAAAAACAGTGGGATAAGTCTTAAGTCTGCTGAGGGGGAGGGGGAGATGCAGAGATATGGGGACATGTTTGCCATTCAGTAAAAAGATAACGTTTTCTTTAATATCCATGATTCATGGTGCAAATTAGC
>BLXT01001415.1:705606-720032 GCA_019648995.1 Plakobranchus ocellatus
GGGGGGGGCAGTTTAGTTCAGCAGCCACAGTAGTAAATGATTATAATAAAAATGTGAATGGGGCGGTTTGTCTGATCAATTGATAGGGAACTACATTGCATTGTGTAAAACTGACAAATGTTGGAAAAATTTAGTTTTTGCATTTGAAACACATTTCTTGCATAAATAGCTACATTTTAATCAACGATTTTTGACAGAAAAATCCTAACATACCAGAGTTTGCAAAGACCAAACAACTACCATAAGTTTGATGTTACTTTAGATCTGATTTGACAGTTAGGGGGGATAGATTAGGGGTGAAGTGACCTGTAGCAGAAAAGGGAAGGAAAAAGGTTCCCATTCAATGAAGGCTTTTGTTTCAAAAAAGCATATTAATTGTAAATATTTTTTAATTGGTAATTTCTATTGCTTGTGTGAAAAGAGAAATTGCATTTATGCTGCCTATCCTTGGGTCATTTCGCACTGAGCATTTTTGTGAATGTGTCCTTGCAATGTTGTTATATTTCTCATTTTTTGCTTTTAAAAAAATATGTGTCATTTATGAAGATGGGTATATGTGCGTAATTCTAATAAAACGGCAAAAAAACCCAAAAATTGACTTCAAATAATTATATACAACATAGCTCATCAATATTACATTTTCCACTTTGCTTGATATTTTTTATCTCAGTTTCACTAATTTACGAATTTTTTTAATGTCCTTGGCAATAGTTATGAATGACAAATTACAAGAATATGTCTTTTCCTGATTTCTGGAGATATTAAACAATCACAAAATTCACATTTTGTGTAAATATTTCACTTGATGAGTTTTTTCCTTCTTTGTGTCTGTACATATTTTTTAACATGATTTTGATTTTGTATTTTTTGTTGTTTTGTTCCATTTGTTCTCTTTGAATCAAAATATTGCCTAAAAATAAAACTATACCCTATTTTGAACAAAATGAAGGGTCATATGACTGTACTAGATATGTCATAACTATTCAAGATAATAAGACATTTCAAACTAATAGACGCATTAAATTTTTGCAAAAGGAATATGGAACCAAGGAGAGTTAAGTTGTTTTCACTGTTTATCTACAAAATGGATGAGCTTGAATCAGCCAGTCAGAATATTTTTGCCTATTATAGTAAAGATCAGTGGAGTTTATGAAGTGAACTTATGCTTTATCCAGCAGAATAATTCTGTAATAGTTTTGAATTGCCTTTTTCACATTAATGTTTGGATTTTTATGAAGATGTAATTTTAAATTGAATCTCCTACAGGCCTTGGCAAACAGTTTTGTGCATGACTTCAAGTTTGATGAAAAGAAAGGACGTTGGTGTACTGTCATATTTATTGTAAGTGTATTTTTTAAGATTTGTTTGGCATTTGGGACGGAATGTTTGTACTTATTTCAGTTGGTTTTTTCTTAGCAATGTGGTTTTTTTTTTCTATTCTTCAGTTTTTATTTTTTTTAACAGCTCTTCTTTATGACTTTGTTCTGTTTGAAAAATTTTTTTAATTCTCCGAGATCACCGTTTAATGACGGACTGGGTATACAATAATCAATGACTCAATCAATTCTTTGAGTGGGCACCTCAAACTGGCAGCCAGCGGTGCTGAGGCCTAGATTTTTATTGGATAATTCTAACTGTCAATTTCTTGATTTTTTTCTTAATTTTGTCGCCAATGTTTATGAACTGCACATGAACATAAGGATCTATTCTTCCTGCACACACAGGTCTATGTTTGATTTCAATCTGTGGATATACTACTAGTATTTCACAATTTTTTTTTAAATTACCCCTCTTGAACGAGATTTTAGCGGCTGTGAGTGAGAGAGATCAACCCGCCACCCCTACTCTTTAAGCCTGAGTGTCTTTTTCGCCAACTTTGTGCTCATTTTCATTGGAAAATTTTTAACTTTCAATTCGGAAATGTGCTTTTTTTGCTGTTGCCAATGTTTATAAACTGCACATGAAAGAAAGATCTATTCTTCCTGCACACACAGGTCTATGTTTGATTTCAATCTGTGGATTACTACTAGTATTTAAAACTCTCTTTGAGCTTGAGTGTCTTTTTCGCCATGCTTTGTGCTGACCCACTTTTAGCAGAGTTGAAAGCTCAAGGAATTAAGCTTTATTTTCATTGGCTGCATTAGAGTATATAAGGTATTATGATTCTCTTTTCTTTCCTATTTTTCAAACAAATCAGAAGATTTTATTTTAAAAGCATACATGAAAGTTATAAGAAATCCCATCCATCTTGCAAAAACTTCTCAAAGTTCAAAATTAATCCATCATATGGTGTAGACGATATTTCCTTTAAAGGAAGCTTATTACTCTCATATGTATGATACTTTCTTCACCTCTTATTGAGTGAAACTGCATTCCTATCTTGTCTTTCCACAATTTTCTCCCCTGGCAATTAACAGCTTTATTCATTTCATCCCAGTATGAGCAGAGCAGATTACAGCTAGATGTGCGTATGCTGCTTGATCGTGCTGTGCGTCAAGCAGTAGTGCATCAAGTCAAAGGAATCTCACGGGCTTTTCTTAGCCAAGAAATGGAAAATGGCGAGTCAGTGCTTCACCTTAAAACAGAGGGCATTAATGTGCAGGTACTTAAAAGCACTGCTATATTGTCCCTTTTTTTTCCACACAACCTTCTAGTTCTAAAAAGTATAATGTAACAAGTTTTCTTTACTTATATTTTGGTAATGAGACTCTTTGATGTAATAGTCTCAGAAGAGAAACAGAGTTTCCTTTATAAGCCTTTTAGAAGATAAATTACCTTGTACTTTTTTAAGTGATTTATGGATGCCGAAATAAACTTAATTTTTGCTTGGAATAACAAGCCGCAGTAGCATAATGTGCTGTATAATCATGGATATGGTGTAAGAATTAATAAAGCTAACAAATCTTATCAAATGATCATTAAAGTTGTTTTTTAATGTATAGAAGTTGCATTGCTACTGTAGTAATGCAAAACATTATTTTGAAAACTAAATGAGTATTGTATCATTTCATATATTTATAGATGAAAATCTAAATTATACACAAATCATCACTATTTGTGTATCATTATGAACGTCTCTGGCCATTTTCTTTTCTAAAGACTGGATAATCAGGGGGATATATGGAGAAGAAAAAAAAAATTAATCCTGGCTGAGAAGTGGAGATTATTTGAAGCATAAGTAATTCAATTCAACAAAAAAATGTTTTAAAAAAAAACCCCATACAATAGCATGGATTGGATTTTACACATATTCTAATCAAGAGGGTTTCATTTTACTTCCCATCCTATACTCTTCTCTCATTTTTTTTTTTTTTTCCTTTTGGATTCATGTCTACATTTTTTCTGTGGATTTTTATTCTATCTTCCATTTTCTTCTCTCTTTTTTTTTAAAACCTTTTTTTTACAGTAAAAATAAGAATTAATCAATTGATACTATTCTATCACAGAGATAAACAGATCTTTAAATGAATATAAGCTCTCTAGGTGTTTGAGTAAAGGATCAGGAAAAGGCTAACAGAATGTTATTATAATATTCTTGAAACAGGAAATGTTTAGGTACTCTGGTCTGCTGGATCTCAATAGGATTTACTGTAACTGCATTCAGACAATGGCCCGCACTTATGGAGTGGAAGCCTGCAACAGGGTTATCATCAAGGTAAAGAATAATAGTTAAAATTATATGAAAGGTTTATTAAACAAATTTTTATGGACATCAGTAATTTACGCCACCATCTTTGGACATCCTTTTCAAGTTTGACTCGGAATGATTTGTCTAGTTCCTGTTCTAAGCCGACTACATGTTGTCTTCTCTTCCAATAATATGCTGAGTAAATAAACAGCACCACATTGTAGAGTGCAATTTTCTACACCTCTGAAACACTTAAAGCATGAATATGAGACGTGAATAAAATAAACACTTCCTTTAATAATAATAGCTCAGCTAGTAGAATTTTGATCACATAAGAGACTAAGAGGTACAAATTCTCTAGCAAACAATTTAACATTTGAGCCTGATGTGGGACTATAAAATGCTTTATTCTCATAGTCCCCACCAGCTATCCATTTGTCACCAAAAGTGAAGCCTCAAAGCTCCTTGAGAGAATTAGCTTTTTGGAATTGAGTCCAGATTTAGACTTGGAATGGCTGATCTTTGATCTAGCCTTGTTTACTCATAATATTCAGCCGATTGTAAGTAGATCCATTTATTTTAACATCACTATTTTTATTTTAAGCTTTGTCTACCTTTTTAGATCTATGGCTTTCTAGAGGGTTTTCAAAAATGTGAAAACATTGTTTACAGGAAGTTGCTAGGTTGTAACCTAGAGACCAAACAAGCTTGGGATGCCACTAGAAACTTCCGAAGATGTTTACATGTTAGGGAGGGCATAAATGAGATTTTTATGTCAATAACTTTGTTAACATAAGACCGTACTTCTAGTCCTTTCTGGCATAAGTTGTTTGTGTAATATTGACTTAATAAGCCTAGATAAACTAATATTTTCTAGAAGCTGCAGGTGGTGGGTATGAAAGGGTGGTTGATGGCTGAGAGATGGACCACTGATGTTTGTGAGTCGGTAGTTCTAGAGGATTGTTCTTCATTGAAGTAAACAAAATGTTCATTCAATTTTAGGCAACACTTGGAGTGATTTCTATTCTTTAGTCTATGTAAAAGAGCTACTTGTCACAGGAGGTATTCAGCTAGATCCATAACTGATTAGTACAAAGCTCTTCATCACACCCCTCTTGTCCAAGAAATCAGCACATCTGTCAGGATGTACAGTGCAATTCATTTTTTTCTATTTGAAAAAAAAGGTCTTAAGTTGGTGTCTTGATTTATTTTGTACATCATGGATAAGAGCAAGGACCAGTATGTTAAAACAAAAAAATGTACATAATATTGTTTCTTTTGTTTATCACACATCTAGCCAAAAGTATTGCTGAATCAAACCTTCTTATGTTCTAAAGAATTTGTTTTTACTTCAAAATGCATTTTGTTTTAGTTTGTAAACTGCAAATAAAAAAGAAAACCCAAATTTATTAAAACCAGTCCATAATTAATGCTCTCGCAAAAAACAGACAAAATTAAATCTCTAAATTTCATACCTCAAAGGGATTGTATTTTGCTTTTTTTCCAATTTGATATTGTAGAGAATATTCTTTTTAGAGAAATGAATGGACTAAATGTCAGTGTTGTCTCGTTTTCATTCTCACAGGCTTTTTGGTAATGTAAATCACTGATCTAGTAAGGTATCAAGACTAAGACTACATGACAGTTATTACTGTGAATAAGTTGGTTCTTACAGGCTTTTTCATAGGCTGAGTTCCTTTTTTATTGTAGTTTGCACAATTGCACCAGCCTGATTTATCCTCTGTAACAGTTAGCCTAAATTGCTGCCTCTTATAAAGTGGCAGCTCCATTATACATAATAAATATATATATATCTAATCATCCTTATTTTGACACAGAGATTAAAGGCTGTAATTTACTTTGAGAATACTTCTTACTGAGACATTTCCTCTATTTTTGTTCATTTTTCTCATCTTCTCTTCTTTATACCTTTCATTTCATCAACTCTCTCCTTCCTTCATTCTCTCATGGTCATCCTGTTGTGCATGTTGGACCAATGCACTGGCAGGCTAACTTTTAGTCCTAGCAACTGTCTGCCTTGTTAAAGGTTCTGCCCTTTCCCCCTTACTCTCACAGACAAGTAGGTCTAGGTGTTTGCAACACACTGCAGAGCAAACAACTATTATTGGGCACTAGGAGAATAAATGAGCTCTCTCTCTTTCTCTTTTAATTAGCATTAGCAATACCAAAACAGGAGCTTCACGGGAAAAAAAAAACAAAAAAAAAAAAACTTTCTGTCAAGTGAGATTCATGAATGCTGCTCATGTTCTGAGCTAAACTATTCTTCTAATAGGTCATGCGTTTTGTAGTTGATTATTAGAATTGTTTTCTGTAAAAAAAAGGTTTTTTTTAACATTTGTTTTTGGCAACTTTTTTTTAAGCAATGGGAAATCTGAATCTAAACATTTTATGAAACACAAACAGAAAATTAGGGACACCCTTTTTATAAATGAACAGGTGGTTGAGATGGTCAATCAAATTATTTATTGACAGTGACTGTCAGTGTATTTACCTCTTCTGGTTTACTTTTTGACCTTTTAGGTTTAAAAACAAGTAATTTGAAGTAAAACATTTAGATACTCTTTGGATTTAATTGTTTTGGAATTTTAAATATTTTAGAATTTTAATGTCATTTCAAACTAATCATCTAAACTTAAAATTTAAATGATTAATTTGAAACAACATTAAAATTGACATACAAATAATTGTATTTAAGCAGTCATAAAATTCTTTTTCTCAGGAAATTCAAAGTGTGTTTGAAGCCTATGGCATCAGAGTGGATTACCGGCACCTCTCTCTACTAGCAGATTACATGACTTGTCGAGGCCAGTATGATGCTTTCAATCGGAAATGTATTGCATACAGTACTTCACCGTTGCAGAAGATGACATTTGAGACCACGATGACATTTCTTCTCAATGCATGTTTATCAGGTGGAGTGGAGGCTATCAATTCTCCAAGTGCTAGTCTTGTTCTTGGCACACCTGTAGATGTTGGTACAGGTTGCTTTGACGTTCTTGATTCTTTTCATTGAGTGTTATTTATTTGAAGATTTGATGAGTTGCTTGAACATTTGCATGAATGTGAGGGTCTGGAATATTGTACAATATAACAATTTTTTTTTAGAGGTTGAATTTCCACTGTCTGGGCTCGAGTTTCACTATGTATATAATTATGTAGGCCCATCTATGTATATAATGTCAGTGTGAGTGTATAAAATAAAATGTGACATTAAACAAAGTCTGGCTGGTCACCATCATTGATCTAAGAGAAATTTATCATTAAGACAAAATTTAATCAGCTCTAAAAGTAGATACTTTATAAAATAGATTTATAATGTATTTTATGAATCCATTCAGGATGTCTCTTTGGAAAAGGATGAGAGTATTGAGAGGCAATAGTTTTTGCAGAGCACATTGTTATTATGCACCTGCACCTAACTTTCACACCTTGTGTATAGCATCTTTATTCCTCATAGAGAAGGAGGAAGGTGATGAGTCCTGAGATTCTTTTCTGTTTTATTAACAATCTTAACCTAAGATAATATCAATGTCATAACATGATTCGGCATCCTCAAATTCGAAGAAATGAAAGAAAAAGTGTAGAAAAATGCATTGACCTTGAGGATGCCTTACAATTTTCATTTAAGATATTGAAAATTGGCATTATATTTTGCACCACATGTACTATTAACATTTTTTTTATTTGTTCACGTTTTTTTTTTTTTTGTTTGTTTGTTTGTTTGTAATATTTAACTTTAGTTAGTAGGATAGAAAAGAGATAAAATTTTCATGAGTTAAGAAAATCAAAAATTTTGCTTTCTGGACAAGATTTTTAAAGAAAGCTTTGTTAATATTTATTATGTTTGGATTGTCACAAAAATCCATCCAGAAATATATGGAGATTTCCTCCTTTAGCATTTAAAAGAAAATTGATTAAATTGCATTTAAAAACTAAAAAAACTGAAAAGATTTAGGTCTTCTCTCTACAAAAATGTCAGTTTTGGGTGGATAAACATAGCGCGTGATTGATCTTCTTTGGGATGTGTTGGCACAAATATTTGATGGGGTTTTTTTCTTCAGAATTTTATAATCACAAAATTGATGTCCTCTAGAATGCGTTTATTCATAAAACAAAAACTAAAAGCCAGTGGCTTTTGTAATGGTTTGTCAGTGCAAGTGATTTTGAAGATTAATTTTTTAATCATGATCTCTCTTTTTATTGTTTTTATTTCTTTATTCTTTGCCAAAAGGGAGTATGCATTACTGAATATTTCAAATGTTAAATCCTTGTTAAGAATAAATTATACTTGAAAGTGATCATATCATGTTTTCTTTTTGCAAATTTTAAATCAGTTCTTTTTTGTGTGTGTATGTGTGTCTTCAGAGGATTTGTGGATGTTAAGAGTGATGAGATATTAACTGTAGAACTTAAATGCTACATCAGTAGCTCATCCCTGAAAGTTGTTAAAGGGGATTCATAAGGCACCATGGTGCCTCCCTATCCCTGGTACATTCATGGCACCTATTGTCAGAGTTACCACCCACCATGAATATCTTGTGAATCTCTTGATTTTTATGTCTCATCCTATGCATTGTATACCATCATGATATACATCATCTTGCAAGTTTCATTGCTATATATGAAAGTTCAATAAATATTTTGGTACATGTGTGCCGAAATTCTAGATTTTTTTTTTTACTTATCAAACAGATAAATCTTTTGCCCAGAATTATTTTGATCTGTGAGTAACCAATTGGGACTAATTTAGGACATGTCTTGCATAGGAATTTGAAAAATAACTGTGGTGTTACTGTTAATCAAAGCCAAATTCATTCTTAACCTGTTTTGCATCTCGCCCAAAATTACTTGAGGGTGAAATCCCCTGACTTAGAGGTTTGACTGCTTTGATTCTCAATTTTGCAAATTTTGCCCCTTGAAATAAGATTGTCATTTTCATCCTTGCGAAAAAAAATTGATTATACAGTGGAACACGTTTAAACCGAAATTCTAGGGAGTATGATTTCTATTTTGGTTTAAGCATAGTGCATTAAATAAGTAAGATTAATAACAGAGAGTAATCAACTTCGGAAATATTAAGTTAATCAATCCCACCCATCGTCATATCACAATGTGAATGATCACGCCTATCCACGAATCTTTCTCTTTTTTTTTTATCCATTTCTCTATCTTTTTCAGTTAAGAGGTTCTTGCGCCTGTTATCGATGTAGAATAATAAAGTTTTGCGGTGCTGAAGTCCTCCACAAAAGAGGTGGCTTTATTACAGGCTGTGATGCAACAGTGTTTGCTTAGCTTAGATGTTGACGGGACCTAGACATGTAGGGAGTGTCTGGCAAGGTCCCACTGTGTAACTGAGTAATGGAAGAGAAGGGATGGGCAGGTGTGTGCAGTAGACCTAGACCTAGCCAGACATTGGGACTGGCCATCTGTAGTGTGAACTACTGGTAACTAACAGTATTGGCTGTGAATGGAGTAATGCGCAAAAGAAAGGGATGGGCAAGGACTGAAGGAGTGTAAAAAAAAAATTTAGTTTTTATTTCGCTAAGGCAGCCAACGCTTTTGATTTGCCGCATGTTTAATAAGATAGAATAAGAGGAAAAACGGAAACCTCTTCAATTTCTTTTTGGTTTAGCCATTTTCGGTTTAGGTGTGGGCTACTGTATGTAGTTTTTAGCATCAGTACTGAATCGTCTGGAAAAGAAGGAAAATACTAAACTGATGGTCAAAATATCTTGAGGATCTTTTTAAAGATGATAGGTGCAAAAAACCCAAAATGGAAAAAAACATAGAATGTCCAACTATCCTTAAAGAAGAGGTAGAAGCAGCAATAGAGAATATGCAAAATGGAAAAGCCACGGGACCAGATAATATACCATTAGAAATAATTAAAGCATAGATAATTTAGGAATAGATATGACAACAAAACTTCTTAATACAATATACGATAGTGGTTCAATTCCAGAGGATCTTTGTAAATCTGTTTTTATAGTACTGCCTAAAACACCAGGAGCAATAGAATGTGAACTTCACAGAACAATCAGTTCAATGAGCCATTTTACAAAAAATCCTGTTACCGTTTTGATGCATGGAGTCTAAGACCAGAAAGATCTCCAAATCAGTTTGGCTTTATGCCTGATAAAGGGACTATAAATGCAATATTCACTTTGTCAATGCTTAAGGAAAGGTGTATAGAAATGCAAAAAGATCTCCACCTCTGTTTCATTGATTATTCTAAAGCTTTTGACAAAGTAAGACATATAGATCTGTTTCGTAGGCTAGTAAAATTAGACATCGATGGGAAAGATCTGAGTGTAATTAGAAATTAATACTGGGATCAGACTGCATCTGTAAGAATTGAAGGAGAACATAGTGATTTCAAACCCATCAAAAGAGGTGTGAGGCAGGTATGTGTAATGTCTCTTGATCTTTTTGACCTATATAGTGACATAATCTTAAGGAATCTTGATGGTATTTCAGGCTTAAAAATAAATGGACAGAATCTTAATAATCTCGGGTATGCAGATGATACAGTTTTAATCGCAGAATCTGGCAAACAACTGCAAAAACTTCTAGATACTGTAATCTTAGAGAGAGAAAGAATGGGCCTGTCTTTGGATGTAAAGAAAATGGAATGTATGGTCATCTCAAAGAAATCCTCTAATCCCAAGTGCAATCTCGTCAGCAAAGGCGAACAAACCAAACAAGTTACAAAATTCATATACACAATGCATCTAGGTTACTTGTTGGCATCAGATGGCAGATGCACAAGTGAAATATGTAAAAGAATAGCCATGGCCAAAGGTGCATTCCAAAAGATGAAGCCAATACTGGCAAATAGAAACATAAGTATGAAAACCAAAATAAGGTAATTAAAACATATATGTATGGTCAGTACTTTTGTATGATAGTGAGTGTTGGACAATGGGTAGAGAGATAGAAAGAAAGCTGGAGGCGGTAGAGATGTAATTCATTGAGGGAATGGTGAGGATATCATGGACAGAAAAAAGGTCAAATGAATTAGTACTGAAAGAGGCTAACTTGAGCAATCACTAATTAAAACCATAAAACAGAGGCAACTACAGTTTTTAGGCCATATTTGCTGACACAAGGATTTAGAACAGTTAGCAATCACTGGAAAGTTTGAAGGCAACGCAGTAGAGGTTGCTTTTTGTTTATTACGTTAATATTGTTTGATTTTAATGCATGTTGTTTTCCTATCAAATTTAAGAGGATAGACCTGTATTTATTATGTTTTCCCGTGCTCTAAATCTAGATCTACAACATTACTTCTAGATCTTATTGTTTGTAATGTAAATAGCTTTAGGATGAAGCTCAAGGATGCAAGGATAAAAGAATTATAATACATTAATGATCACGATAAGTTACAAAATGTAAACTTTAAAATACAGTAACATTGGAACAATTTAGGGGCCTAAATTATACATGCGAAAAAATACATGTAGCCTATACTGGTCAACTGCTAGTGAAAAGTAGCAGTGAGACAAGTACTTTGAGCAGCTGGCCTGATGCAGAGGATATGGGGTGTATAAGTTAGCCACAAAAGAAACGATCATGTGGCTTTTAGCATAGCCTAGAGCAGGCTGCATACTGCAGTGGACAAGTTAGCGAATGCAACACTTAGGTCTTAAAAACAAGTTGAAATTTTAAGGGTTTAAAATTGTAATAAAATATCCAGCTCATTTGTATTAGTCTCAAGAAGTGGCACAGCAATATGTAGAAATAGAAAAGAGAGGTCTCATTTGTGAATGAAGCGAGATATGCGTATTCATGATTGCTGCATATCCAATGATTTCTATTGATGAACTTGGCTTTGTAAATATTTTAGACTGCAAACTGTCCTTGCAGTTTTTTGTGCAAAATGCAACTTTTGCCATTTTGCACTTTTCCGCAACTTTCATAAAAAAATGTGATCAAGACTAAGAATAGGGTGTTAAAATGTTATGCAGAAAAGATTGAAAACCAAAACAAAAGTAAACATAAAAAATAACGGGCTACAACAAGCACTCCCTTGGCAATTTGAAATTCATACAACGGAACAGTCATTTAGGATCTGCTACCTCCATGGCCTGCGAGGTGTAGCCAAAGATATTAAATTATTATAAGTACTTCATTTTTAAGATATTCAGGTCCAGCTGTGTGCATGGCCTACTTGCAGCACCACTTGGTTTATTGTTGGTCACAATCTCTCTTCCTCTAAAATATTTTGTAAGCTTTTTTTACCAGTTATTCATTTCACTAACGCATCCTTGACTTTAAAAAAAAATGGATACATCTGTAATTTATTGAAAATTTACAATCTAAATCTCTTAATAATTTGCAATTCTCATTTCCTTAAATGATGCCATGATTCTTCCCCTCGTCTTTCTCTCTATCAAACTATCCATAGATCTCTCTCGGAAATTTTTCTTTCTTATCCTGGTTGTTTTTCTTTGTCTATATCTAAATCTATTAGCCATCTTCGCCTGTCTACCGTTTAATTTTTCGTCAGCAATCTCAAAAAATTTCAGGTCACTCCCTTTAATTCTGTACAGTCAAGGCTACATCGTTTTTTTTTTTTTATTATTCAATGGTGTTTTGCAACTTTGTCGAAAAGGGAGAGAGAAGTTCAGTTTTCCTCAAAATAATATTATGGATAGGTGGATTGATAAACAAATTGGAATATTTTTTATACAATCAGTAGTGATGCAGATTCTGTTTTAATACATAGATCTACATCTATAGCCAAATGGTCACGTTCTTGGGTGTGTTTGTTTTCTGATAGGTCTAGTAATCACGAATAAACGTAATCAAGCTGCATATTTAACTAAATTCCTAAGATTAGAGTATTTCAAGCAGTTGATGCAGGAGTGTCAAAAAGTTAATTATAACAAAAGAAATCGATCATAGGCCAGGCTCCATTTTGTAATGCCCAATGATAGAGTGAGGTAAGCGAGAGGCCTCCTATGGCACGGGCATCAATGACGGTACTCCGCGCATGGAAATGTAGGCCTGAAGAAAGCGCCACAGTATCTTGATCTACTGTATAATCTTTGGTGTAACCCCTTTTGTTTTGCAGCTTGCTTTGGTCTAGCCTCGTCCTATTTTGGTGGGTACAGGCTGAGACTGGTGATACTGATAGGCCCCTCTACAGAGGAAAGTTGTTAATTCTGTCGTCACGTCTTCTTAATCCTCTTTGGAATATAGTAAAATCGTGCTCTCGCAGCCCTTCCCCAACAATTGCGAGAAGTGTCAATTTTTAGTAACTTTTTTTTATTTGTTGGCCAAATTTGACAAAACCATGCCTGATTTTGTTTTTCTAGCGGAAAGTTACATAGAATAAGGTTTAGATCCATTGCTTTGTGAGAAAAAAAGCTTGTTTTCTGTACTGCTTATTTTAAAATGAAAGCGCAACTTTTGGGGTATAGCTCGACTTTTCCACGCAACTTCAGCACTTTTCCAGCGCAGCTTTTGCCACTTTGTTGTGCAATTTTCCGCAGGGACAGTGCAAATCTATAACCTACCTCTAGATAAGTTTGATCAATTTCACCAGTTTCAAGAGTGTTCCATCCAGTACTTGCCTTGAATAAGATCTAGTCCATAAACTTTGCCAATGCTAGAGCCATAGAAATGCTTTCAATTTACTTCGGTTTCATCACACATTATTAATTAATGATTGTTTGACAAGCAAATCATGATTAGACCCTTGATTTGGCACACACTAAAACAGCATAAGCACATTCACATAAAAAAAAAAAAAGATACAAATTAAGAGACCCCATTGTACATAAAGACAATTTTAATTTCTTACAGCATTTGAGCGAACAATGACATTTCAGGATGATAATTCATATAAAGGAAAAATTATCAAGAGTAGAGCCAGCCGCAATGTTACTCTACATCCAGCTCATTTTCTTTATTTTCATATATGCATATATTTTTTCCAACAAAAAATTCTCAATTTATTTTTTTGTCCTAAGACCAGAATACTACATTAGCTGCAAAGGCAACGACGAAAGCATGTACACAATTACAAAAAAGATTCTATTTGACTTACAATCTTACAAATCTTGAAATTAAGAGTCATACACACTTAATAAAACTGATTTTTAAAAAATCTGCTTACATTTCATAAGCAAATCCCAAATTGTGTTACCTTTCTGTACCTACTATTACACTCCTGATATACCTCCTCATTAGTCATAATCATATAATTTGCTCCAGTTAGCTGCCACCTGTGGGTCATACTTTACAAATACAATGTTATGTTGACACTCTAATCACAGTTGAGTAAAATGTTACATAAAAATAAAATAATCTTGTTATGAGCTGATCTCCACAAAAAAAAATATGATATAAACCCTTCCCAGTCAATGTTTCTGCAGCAAAATCAGAAACTATTCATACCTATCAGTTTTCCAAAATACAACTAAAGAGGGATAAAGGGAGCATAAATTACAACAAGAAAGAGCAAAAGGAATGTTTGGTCTAGTGACTTACGGAGAAAATGAATAATAGAAGCTCTAATCCCCTTTGGGTACTGCTTAAACTCTTAAAGCATGTAACAATGATTTGGATTAAGTTGACCTACACAAACAAGTACAAACCTAGCAGGTTGAATAAAATAATGTCTGTCTGATTTTAACTAAGAGTAGGCAGAAAAATGTCAGGTAACTTTTAATTCTAAGAGGTTCTATTATAGAAACAGCTCGCTCAAAACTAAACTTTAAAGCTTTGATAATATAAGTGTTTCACACATTAAGAAGTAGTCATTACATCT
>BLXT01001415.1:720788-742489 GCA_019648995.1 Plakobranchus ocellatus
ACAATATAGAAAACTGAAGTCTGTTTGACAGTAAGATAATGGGTTGACATGAAATGTCCAAGGTTTATAAGAGAATATTAACTTTAAAGAAGTCTTTGTTCCATTTTTTTTTTTTTTTTGGAGAAGAAGAGTGGGTTTGTAGATGATGAATTGAGGTAATGCAATACAGCTTCAAAACAAAATACCTTACGTCAAAACATCATGTATTTCACAGGTTTGAGTCTAAAAAAAACTTTCTTTTAAGTAGTGAACAAATAAAAGCCATTCCTAGCATGCTTATTTTAGCTGGAAATAAAAGATTATTGAAACTAAGAGAAACAAAAAGCAGACACTTCTAACAAAATTTTCATGACACATTGAGTGGAACTATGAAAACCTTCATTGCCAATATTGTCAGGCTGATATTGCAATCTTGCTGTTACTTTAGAAATGATCGTCTTAAGAAATATGCTTACAAAATTACATGTTTAATCCCCTTTCTCCAGAATTTATTTAATCATGCAAAGCAACAGCAGAGGGAAAAAGAGGAAAAAAAGTTAGTTATTTATGAACTGGTGTTGTACAATAATGTCACAATTGACACTCTTCTTTTTCAAAATCTTGTGTGGATTTTTGAAGTAAAAATACTTCCAGTTAGTTATTAATTGTTTTTTTTGGTTAAACAATAGTCATACAACTTATGAAAATACAAATCAAAATAAATTGTACTTTTCTGTTTTAATGGCTCCAGGAATGTGTGTGAATAAACCTATCAAAACCAATTTCCTGTATCTTTAAGGGGGAGGTTCAATGCAACCGCCAACAAATTTTTCAATGTGGTGGCAATCACTCAGCAAAGTCTAAATATTCCTACAACTTTTTTTTTACAGTTACATGATGTTCAATACTTGATTAAAAGACAAATTTCTATGACTAGACATGAAACAAAAGTGAAAACATTTTTTTTAAAGTGGAGAAGTTCACCAATTCTATTCAATACCCGTTGATAATATTTCTGTGCATGTATTCATGGTATCTAAGGACTGAAGATTTTAAACTTGAAAGAGGCTTTGTGAATTTAATCGGTATTTAAAAAAAAAAAAACTTTCAAAAATTCTTAGTACCTCTTTAAAATTCAAGGGCCATAGAGAATATTTTGTCAATGACTTGCAAATACAGCCAATAAATTTTAAATTCACCACTCACGGAAAAACTTATATACAGTGTCTTGCCTAAACCCTTTTTCTGTTCTTAATTTCCTACATCAAAACAATATTTCGGCTAAATAAAAACTGTCATACACATTCCTATCCTTTTTACCAAACCATTCTTTTGTACAATCACAATCTGGACTTGTCCATCACAAAAGAAAAGACCTTTGATCAGCCGTACAAAATGGAATTACTACTCAAAAATGTGACAAAAAAAGTAAAATGATATGAATCCAACATACAAAATTGAGAATTTGATTTTAAATTTTTAAAAGCAGATCAATACTGCCTAATTAGAATGAAAGCTAGGTCTGTCAATGTTTTAAAAAGCACTATCTTTGGATAAAAACAAATGCCGATGCTGACCACATAAAGAGCATTTAATATGGAATAACAGTCTTCAAGAGAACAAGTTCTGACACTGTAGACCCATCCAATGGCTTATACACACAATCCATGTATTTTTTTTTTTTTTTTTTTTTTAGAAATTGGGGTGACCCAAATTGTCTTAATAAGCTCATTTAGTAACAAACTTAACACACAAACAATCAATATTTAAAATAAAACCCACCAAGCATTTCTGACAAAAAGATATTTTGGGATATGGTGAAATGTAAAGGATGCTAGTTACTGACACAAGAAATTCAAATGTTGATGGATAGTAGCTTTTTTAATATTTTGAGCCATACCTCCTAACAATTCTGTGCTTTGGCTTCACTACCACATATTTGATATATTTCCCACAGATAACCATCTATCTTTTTTGAAAATTTGGACATCCTCATATCACTGAAAAGCAATTGAAATTTACAACAACAAAAAAGAAAAACATAAATAAATATAGAATTATAACAAAGAGACAACCTATACACCCAGATCTTCAAATCCAAACAGTATGATGTTGATAAAAAAATAAAATATGCAATTTGTTTTCAAAGATGCATGCTTAGTATTTTGTAACATGTACTGCATTGTATAAGATTAAAAATTGAAACACACTCACCTAGTAAAAAAGCAAAAATACTATTACTAACCAAACAAATTTGCACTCAAGTATGTGCAACATACTTGAAAAAAGGAGAGAAAATTCACATGCATTTTGTATATTTTTAACAATTTGTTTTTGTTTGACTGGGTTATTAGTTGTAAGCTATGAACTTAATGTCCAGAAACAAATGAAATGATTAGTACAAAGGAAATAAAGATAGTGTAAAACATCTTATGCATGCCACAATTAGTAATTCCTATGCTGAAAAAAATAAAAGCCCTCCAGCCAGCAATACAGGAAACCTAAGTGACTAAAGATGCTCTAAATGCACTGATGAGAAGGGAAAGAAAAAATAAAAGGAAAGCAAAATGGTACTTCATGTCTTAATCATTTAAAATGTGATGAAACAAAAAATAAAAAAAAATGGGGGGAAAAAATCAATGAAGCTGTTACCTACTCTTGAGCTCCAAATGAGTGGTTGTACTAATGGTTGCGTATACAAAAATAACAACCTTAATCGAGGAGAAACCTGGCAGTAGTCAGGAGTCTTCAAGCGGCGTGGAGTGGAGACATGTGGTTCTTAAATTTGTTAGCTAAGCTGGCATAGAATATTAAAAAAAAAAAACCTCTCACACCAATACATAAGTTCCTCTTCATTTGTGCTTTAAATTGGAATTGTGTCTTTTTCTAAACCCTCATTGTCCTTAATCAATAAAAAAAAAAATCCAAAAGGTTTGAACTCTTGTTTATACATATGTGCTTTAAGCACTGCAACAATTGAGACAGAAACAAGCTTGATTGTTTTTATCTACTTTTCCCTTAAAATCACTGCTGACCTGGTCCATGTGTTTCTTTCACCCCCTTGAGATCAGAGAATTCATTTCAACAACTTTTTCGATGCAAAAAGAGACAGTAATGGGAGTAGGGAAAGGGGATTTTATTTGCTTTTTTTTTTTCATATATATATATATATATATATATTTATATTTATATAAACTAAGCTGTAGATTTTTTATAGACCTGTATCCTCTCAGCATGGAAAGAGGGAGAGGGGAAGCTTCCTTTCACATTCATACACTAATCCATCTCTAGCACTTAATGTGTGTAGAAATGGCAACTTTGGATATCACAAGGGCTTGCTTCTATCATCATCCTCCTCGATGCAGGAGCCATTCACCAAGCCATTATTTAAATCCTTGTCTAACTTAAGGTTAAGGGCATTGCGCAGTGTTGTCTTTAAACCGTTCTTCTGACCATGGCAGTGATTTTGTAGCTGCAGAACAAAAATAATTATTGGTTTAAAATTTATGATAACCAAAAAATATCAAATTTAAAGGAAAATTTGCAACAAAGCCTTGAAATGCATCTACAGATCTTATACTTGGGTTTGCCAAAAAGTTGGTTGCCATCATTGTTATGTTTGAAAGATTTTCTGCTAGTCATATTTGAAAAAGCTGAACTTAATGCATAATCTGACCGTTTATGAATGAAATGGCATATATAGTAATACTTAATTTCTTTAAAAATCCGTTTTGGATGCGTTTTTACTGTGAATATTAATCCCAACCCATTAATTTCTAACTATGATGACTGAATCACTATTAAGTAGTCACCCATGAACACTTTAAGCTAATTTACAAAGAAGTAAAGTGACACGGATAATTTTTTTTTCAATGGATCTATTGCTAATACCTAGCTTTACATGAATTACACCTCATTGATATTAAATTGGAATTTACTATTTTGTAATTGGAAATTCTTTTTTTTTTTTTTCCAAAATGTAGTGAAAAAAGAAGCACAATTCTGTGTTTGTCTTTCAACAATTTCTCATACTCAAGAATAAATTCTTAACAAAAAAAAATTTTAATTGCAAGTTTTTAACACCTTATACCCATAGCAAACTTTTAAATCTACAATTTACAAAATAGAAAGACTCATAATAAAAAATCGAGCTGGTGTCTTGGAACCAGGCCTGCTGAAATGTGATCCACAATTAATTTTGAGAGATAAGTATTCAATTTTTTATCCCTTAAGACACTTCTTCACAAGCAATTAAATGCTGATATGTTGACAGTAGCAGATTGTTGTTGTCCTTAATAAAGTAGGTATTGCACATTGAAAATGAAACTCAAATCTCCACATGAAAATGATACATGAGGATATATGTGTAAGCCTTTAACTTAAAATAACAATATAACACAAATGTTACATGAAAAAGTAAAGAAAAAACTTACTTTGTTTTGAAATTCACGGATCTCATCCTCTGTAATCACATATTCTGTATTATCTTCTTCCACCCATCCCATAGACAAAAGCAGCCTGAAACAAAAGGATATCTTCTTTTTTAAAGTTGTCTTCAGTAATGAGATTTTAAACCAAAACCTACATCTTTGGCCCCACCTTGCTGCATGCCTCAAATAATAAATTGATGTTAACTCAACAGTTTTTTATGCTTTTCCTTTCTCTATTTTTTTAAATTTTCTTCACACGAAAAAAAAAAAGAACAATTTTATTAATACAAATGAGGTGAAGCTGTAGTAAAAGGTTTTTAACCATAACACCTCTACGCATATGTCATGGGCTATACCTAGCAAAGTATAAATAATAATAATAATACTAAGTAAGACTCCTCTGCCTAAGTATCCCTTGAGATTTATTTGGGAATACAAAATAAAACAAGAATCAAAACCATGATTATAATACTAATCCAAATCTCTCTTATAGAATAGAGATAATGAATGTAGCTTAATACATTTTAGAAAAGAGACGATTGAAATTAAAAAGGATTATGGGAAAAAAAATTCCTGGGATCTTTATTCATGTTTGTATTGAAGCACTTGCCAACTTAGTTCACCAGATCTAAACTAGATTCTAGACTGTTTGAACAAACAAGATGAACTGATGATGGTCATATGTGTTAATTCCACAAAATAAAATTTTCTTACTAAAAAAAAAAAACGTAAATTGCAATAAAGATGTCCTTGAAATCAAATTATATCCAGATGTTTGTTCAAGGGCACTTTTATTTGATTATGTGACTGATTATTTTGAATTTTTAGAAATTAAAAATAATGTCTTAGAAAAAGAAATTTGTTCAAACTACCTTGCATGACCTTTCACCTATGAAAAATCCTCCTCAAGTGGCTGCAAGACTGTAAGTCCTCACCATAATAATTGGATCTAGGCTTTAGATTTAACATATTGTTAAGCCCCTTAATTTTTGTTTCTTTTAGTCCTGATCAGTGTTACTGAATGCCTTCTTGATAATTGAGATTTGTAGCCAATACATTTCTGCTAGAGCAACTAATAGAGTATTATAATTAACTCTATATGTCTATTCTATGTGCGGGTGTAGATCTGTAAGTAGATCTTGGTCAAGCTCTAGTGTAGACTCTTCACAAATCAATAAACATATTTGCACAAAGTATATCTAATTCCAGATTAGAGTCTAAAAAATCATGGACATATAGATCGTCAGAGATGTCAACCTCAAGAATTCCATAAAACTTCAAGACATCATTGCCTTATTTAGGCTAGTGAGAAACAGAGCAAAAGTTCCAGCCCATCGTCTTAAAAAACCACTAAACCTTTTAGAAGTACTTAAGCATTTTTATTGCTGCAAGTGCCACAAGTTGGCAATAGCACTACTGACATTATAATAAGTAAAGTGGATTACTGGTTATGATAGATTTTAAGTGCCAAGTGAGGGATAGAGCTGGCGATTCTTTAAAACTAAAATATCAAAAATCGAACAAAAATAAATAAAATTTTTAACTTATTGTATTTGTATCGATATAGAAGTATCGACCAAAAGCATGTTAAAAAATATAAACCACTTTCACTTCTGGTACAAAAACGAAACTAGAAAGAAGCAACAGTGAAAGTCCAGTATAACCGAAAGTAAATTAGTCTAAATTCATCTTACACAAAGTAAGAAAAATCGTAATTTAGACCTCAAATACGTAATGCGTAATTTTGGCTTGAAAAAAGTAATTTATTCGTTTTCTTTGAAATGGTTGGCAGCTCTGAAGATGGCATGGTGAAAGAGACAACCTTTTATCAATGGCTCATATAGATCTACAATACATTTGTACCTAGACTTTTCTTTCCGATACAAATCTGTGATAAAAACAAACTAAAGTCATTTAAGTTTCAGTTACGAGTATAATTGTCTGCTATAATTATGACACTCCCTTCAAACTGTAACTCCTCTTTTTTTTTATCCCGCATGTTCTCTCAAGCCAATATTGCATAGATGCAAGCAAGAAAATTTAAATTGGCTGACAAGTGTTCAAAATTTTGTAGTGGCCTGCAAGAAGGCCTACTGCTACTATGAGAACCATGCATATGCATGTGTCTAGGGAAAGGGCCCATGAGTCGGCAGCAGTGTTTTTGAGATATAGGCCAATAAGTGTTGAAAGGTGGTCAGACATAAAAACTGTAGTTCCACCAGATTATCATAGTTTATCTACTTCTAAACAGTTTCACAAAAGAATTTGCTTGAATGAATATGATCTTTAAATAATTTTTATTTTTATTTTTAAAATGTATGCTTTGAAAGTTAAAAAAAAAGTTCTGGTACTTTAAAGCTGATCATAGTTTATCCATTTCTAAACGGTTTCAAAAAAGATTTGCTTGAATATGATGTTTAAATAATTTTTATTTTCATTTTTTAAATTCATGCTTTGAAAGTGTATAATAAAGTTCTGGAACTTTAAAGCTGATTTTCTCAAAACTGCCTTTTCACAGTTTTGTGTTAAAAAACTATGATATCTCAAAAACTACCTAAGATATCTTGAAAATTAAAAAAAAAACAGTGTGCTCAGCATCAAAATTTCTATAAAAAAAATGTATATGCCTAAAATTTCCTTTCTGACGACTTATGGGCCCTTTTCCCAGGCACACACATTTTCATATGATTTGAAAATAATGCAAACCACATGTATTTTAGGGTGACTCTAGTATATCTAAATCCAAGCTAACCTATGATAGAAGTCAATTTCATGTACAAGACTACATCTAGAGTCTAATAAGGTCAAGTGTGGTACCTGGGTGTGTTTTTCTTTATTCCTTGAATGAAATCTTCATAAATGGTTCATTTGCTATTTATGACCCCCCAAAAACTAACAAAGAACCGAATTTAATTTTTTGTATTTATTGTTGGCATGGCAACAAAGAAAATGTCGGCCATTTTACATAGAAACATAATTTTCAAAGTCTTATAAGTTTGGAACTAAATATGATATCAACTTTTTCTAAAAAAATATTTTATGCTAAATTTGAAGGTTTCATAAAAGCTTTTGTGGTTTGATCATCTAGTGGAAGTATAAGTCATACGTGTAGAGGAATAAGTCATGAGAATCACAAAACCCATTTACCTTTTCTCTTCTTCCTCGCCTGATAAGCAAATCTGATCAACATCATCCACTAAAGCTTCACCATTCATCTTCTCAGTCTCCTGCACACTGGTGCTTTTGGTTTTGTCCTCAGAGATCAAAGCATTCTCTTCATTCTCAAACATAACATTTCCTGAGTTTCTTTCTTTATCAGTCATTGTAATACCACCATTTTCATTCACAAGTTTAACATTCTCTGAAGAGCTCAGATCTCCATCAAAATCAGCCTGAAAAGAAATTAAAATATTGCCAAACCTATTTAACACTGCATGTAATGCAAATCACCATTGTGACGGAACAGATAATCAGGAGATTTGTTAAAATAAAAAAAAAGATCGGTATAAAACTTGAATAACTGAGCAACAATTCTTCACAGAAATGGCCTAGATTCTTGATCCAGCCCTGATCCATAAAATCTAAATTTTAACTCATAGGTCTTCACTTTAGGGCTATAAAAACAAAACGTATCAAGATAAGGAAATTGTAATCAAGGATATTGCTCTTGATTTTTTTCCCCAGAAAAAAATCTTTCATTTATTCATGACTTGGGCCTTCATCCATTAGATCTAATTGTCTACTTAGACAAGAGATGCTCGCACTGCTTGCCTTTAACACCTAAAGGACCAGCTTTGCCACCTAGAGTTACCCCTCCTAGACCAGGGCTGCGCCCCCCCCCCTCCCCCCTAATTCAAGAAATGATGCCTTTAACACCCACAGGAAAAAGCCTCTAATGGAAATCCTTTGACTGTATACCCAAGCCTGTAAATTGATAACGAAAGTGTCTTGTTCCATCTGGGCTGGAAAATAAGGTCTAGACTAAGAATATTATGGATAGAAATAAAATCGTGTACTAGCTGTTGCGATAATACTCGTGACTGGTCCTTTATGGCTGGGTAATTTGTGCCAGTTTACTTGTCGCCAGTCTCTTATAATTTTTTTTTTTTTGCGAATATTCTCGTCAACAGTCCTTAAGGTGTTGAAAGAGGCAACTAAAAGTACCTGTGCACATGCTGAAAAGTGCTTGTCATTTTTTTCTTCACTTTTCCAATTCTTTATCTCTGTTTCACATATAGATCCAAGTATCGCATATATGCTAAGGGGATGAACTTCTGCAAACACATTCTGCTCTTCACACTGGGCTCCATCAATAAAGGTCAATTTACTAAACATAGGATGATGTTGTGATCTCGGCCGAAAGCAAAAAACTTGTAAGATGTACAGATTCTACAATGTGCAAAAGTATGAACTCTAAGACAATATTTATTAATTTGGGCCCGACAGATCTATCAGTCCAAAAGCGAAAGTGAAATGTGCTTTTAATGCACGACACTACAGTATATATTCATCCTTTAGCATATTATAACTTCACTAAAGCAAAATGGGATTATTAAAAATTTTGGTTGAAAAATAACATTGCTCAATGGCCGTATAGAAATGGCTGACAAAAACTGATCATTTAAAATGTGGATTGTTCACCAAGACTTAATGACTCACCATGAAACAAAATAAAAAAATCAGGTGTGGTTTGTTTTTCTTTCTAAATCAGGAGGTAAGTATTTTCCCATATTTAAGGAACAAAGCATGTCTGGTATACAAACAATTTGAGCTTTCCAAAACATATCAATTGACTTTTCCCACTTGGAATATCAATTTAATGGCAGACGCACAATTCAACCCAGATCATACACTTTGGAATCAATATTGCCATTTCTGTAAAGCCTCTATTTTTGGGGGGCCGGTTAACAAGATATAAAAGATATGCTTTTGGCCCTGAAAACAGAAGGGGACCTTTTACCAGAGGTATTAGCCTAAGCCTGATCACAGTTAACAGAAACAGCAGACTTGCCACTCTGGCTCGACATCAGTTTAAAACAAAAAAAAAAAACTCAGTAAAATACTCACGTAATGGAGGTGTCAATATTAAATACAGTGCTTTTAATTCGAGACAGATTCTTCATCTTCCCCTGATCTCTAATATCTAAATTTCATCGTACAGATATGGATTTCAGGTTTATTAAAACAAAACCTTATCAAGATATAGGTAATTAGGATCCAGGTTATGATCTAGGTTCATTTTCCCAGAATAAATCATTTCATGACTCAGACCTATGTTAGAGCTAATGAGTCTACTTTTGCAACTGAGGGTACCTAAAAAAATGGAAACGTACTTTTTTTTTCCTTAAACCTTTGGCATTTTTTTCTCTGCTTCATGTTACATCTAAGAATTGCCTAGGATAAGGGAATTATCATCATTATGTGGATGTTGCCTCCCTATCTGCCCTTTTAAAGTCGCTTCTGTTGGATCCAACAAAGAAGACCTACAAAAACTTTGCAATATCGTTGAAGAAGAAAGCAGAAAGAAAGGGTTAGAATTGAACAGTAAAAAGACAGAAGTGATGGTAATCAGTCGCGAACAAGAATCCCCAAAATGTGATATATTCATCAATGAAGTAAAACTCAAACAAAGGGAAAAGTTCAAATATCTAGGAACAATAATTTCAAAGATGGTAAAACGAACAGAGAAATATCAGCAAGAACTGCTCAGGCAAAGATCAACTTTTAAAAGATGAAAAGAATCCTGACAAATAAACACATCTCCATCGAAACGAGGAAAAGAGCCCTCCAGTGCTACATAGAACGTGTTCTAATGTATGGATGCGAAGCATTGACAATCTCAAAGCAAATTCGAGATGAGCTAGAAACAACTGAAATGTGGTTCCTTAGAAGAATGCTCCAGATACGTTGGACCGCAAAGAAAACAAATGAGAGAGTTCTGAATGAAGCTAATAAAAGATCACTAGTCAGAACTATATGAAAACGTCTGGGCCACGTGATGAGAAGAGAAAAACTGGAACATTTGGTAACAACAGGAAAGTTGGAAGGAAAAAGAAGCAGAGGAAGACAAAGAGAGAAGATAACGGATGGACTGGCCACATGGCTTGGGCCAGGAAAAATGACAGAGACACTGACCGCCGTTAAAAATAGGGATTTGTGGAGGGACATGATCGCCAACGCTTATAAGCAAGGCACTTGATGATGATGTTGGATGCAAATGTTTGCACACACAACGGAGCTTATTCATCCTTTAATAATATTCACCTTTGTTAATGCTACATGGGATTACCATCAAATAATATTACTAAACAGCCTTCTTGTTGAACAGATGAACCGAATAGAAAATCATTTAAAAATTGGATTGTTCCATGATGATGCAATGACTTCCAAGGTAACAAAAACAAAAATAGGTATTTTTTCTGCTAAATCAGAAGATAAGTATTTTTCCAAATAAAAGGAAAAAAATTGGTAAATTATCACTTAAATTGGTATGAATGGCAGGCTGAAACCAAGTGAATAGGTGATTTACTTTGGTTCTACCTAAACAGCATGTATCAAAAAAGAGGAACATTTTTTGTCAATTCAAATCATGCATGACAACAACCCTCATCTCTTTTCCACCTCTATACAAGCCTACAGCAAGTTTCTTAAATTACCTCTGGACGAGTGCTGGAAGGCAAACAGGAAGGGAGCAGAGTGGGGAAGCCGATTTAAATCTTAAATTTAAAGAGGAAAACTTCTGGCAAAAGGAAAAAAGGAGTATTTCCGCCAACAGGCGGAAAATATCATCAGTGAAGTAAAACAGAATTTTTTTTTTTTTGCTTTGGATTTCTCACATCTCTTCACAATAATTTACTACAGTTCATTGTCAATATATTCACCTGTTTTTTCTCTACTGCATTTTGATTGTGATCCTGAAAATTTTCACCATTACGAGATGAACTTTCATTGCGAAGCGCCCTTAGAAACTGGCTCTTTTTGTCTCCAAGCTTTTTTGGCTGAGTGACAATTGCTAAATCAGTTGTTGGACTTTGGTGAACACCCTGTTAAAAAAAGAAGCAAAACTTCAGTATAGATTTGTACTAACATTAAAACCTAAAAGTTACAAATAAATAATTATTTTGTAAGCAATTTTAGTGATCCATTTTCAAGTCAAGATTCTGACCCTGAGACTATATGCATAAATGGCATAAGTCAGTTGATAACCACAGGAACATAATGCCTTGTGACATATCGATAATGGAAAGTTTACTTGGTTCCCTTGAACAATGGGTTGAATAAATTTAGCAAACCTAAAAGGATTACTCGGTCGGATTGATAATAAATCTACTGAAGATATTGTTCAACACCATTTAGATTGTTAAATAGTATACAATGGTCGATATCAAATTCACCCAAAAATGACAATTAGCGAGGTTTTCTCTATATTCCATCCACAGGGACCATGATGGAATACCAGATTTTAGCAATAGATGCACAGTATTTCCTCGGCAAAATAGGTATCCTTTTTTATGTAAAAATTACATTCCATCCTGTTTTTCTCATTTTTCATTGTCAAGCAAATCCAAAGCCCCATTATTCCCAATGAAGGCCTTGTTTTAATCTCCATTGGCCAGCATGCCAGCTACAGCCTACAGTCTAATGTCCCTGGAATAGGCATATAATGCAGTACCATTTGTAATAGTTTGTAACAGTGATCTAAAAGCCAAAAAAACAAAAAAAAATGAATATCCTTAGCAATAAAATTTAAGGATGTGTTCTTTTCGTTTTAACTGAATTTGCCCGAGTGTCGGATAGGACTAAAAATACAGTGTTCCTGTGAGATGCAGGATTGTTGGCAAATCAGAGATTTTTTTTTTTTTTTAAACTTGCTTGAAAAGATTTTTTACAAAGTAAGGTTTAAAAAGAATAGTGAAAGAAATCAAACAATATTTTTCCCAAAAACAATTAAGCAAGTTTCATGAAAATGTCTTACAAATTCATGTTGCAAAGGCAAATAATGTGACAAGATTTTTTTTTTGCACCTTGCTTGTATAAGAAAGGGAAAAAAGCTCCCCCCCCCTTCTTATAGAATACACGTATGGAAAAAAAAATGTCCAGGGTTACATCAAGGAGGTCATAAATGTTCTTCCTGAACTTATAATTTTAATAAAAGATGATAAAAAAATTCAATTACAACTTAACTTTATCTACTGTACAAAACAAGAACTCACCTCTTTTGCATTGTTTTGCTTGTTAGATGGACTAAGTGGAGAGGAATCCCTGACAGTTCCATTCACACGGCCATTTCTTTTTATTTGACCATTCTGAAAGATCACAATTCAATAATTGGCTTATCTCCTTTATTACAGTTATCATCATCTAATTTTATTGAGATGTAGCAAAGCAAGTAACAGCCTTCAATAACAAAATTATCAAAGATGATAAGTGGCAGTAAAAAAATTCCTGAACTTTTTCACAGCAGAGTCTGAAACATGCCCATGATCCAACACACACATAAATGATGCCTTCTCACACTTACACTTTAAGAAATTAAGCATCAAACTGGAGCCTGACAATCTTTACAGCCACGTTTGCCTGCCCTTCATCTGGCAACTTTTTAACAATTATGAATAAATGTATTCCTCAACAGTCTGTGATCACAGTAGGTGAACATTACTCATACCAACATAAACAAAATAAAGTCGACCCACTTGGAGATGATGACAATAAGTTGCTAACAATCCTACATTGAAGAGAGATCTGCTGTGTAATTTTTTGTTAAAATCAAAAAACACCTGAATGGCAAACTTTAGGCCTTATATAAGCAGAGCTTTTTTGAGTACAGTGCGCACCACTTATATCGACATCGGTTCTTTCGACTTTTCCCTTCTATCGACATGCTCTTTCAAGTCCATATTTTTTTCCTCTTAATTGTTAGTAAACATGTTCCGCTATATAGACGCTCACTCCTACTTCATTTCTCTTATATCGACATGTCAGTAACCAAATTAGTGTAGGAAAATGGGTTCCAGTTGATTTGATCCCCCTCACAACAATACCGCCAGCCAAAATCTAGCCTTAAATCTCTAATGAGAGCGAAAGGCCCGCCTATCCCTTTTTCTGCCTCCCACTGTATGGACCACAGACGCGTGGACTGTAGACAAAAAGGCCTATGCCCGAGCTAGTGTTTGCAGGGGAGTGACTGTACTGACGGGGCTCAGGCATGGAACTGAAAAGTTCTAACAGTCGGTCAATGTATATACATACAGAAACTGAAACTGAAAGTGATCCAATGCTGTAGACTCATGAACTTGGCCTAGAGTATCATGAGGAACTGAAACTGAAAATGATGCAGTGGTGTAGGCTAGGCCTAGACAGTAGGCTTCTAAATGAACTAAACCTGAGGCCTCCTCTCGAGAGGGTGGAAGTGGGATGAAGGATTGCGAATGTGTGTGTGTCACTCTGTGTAAGCTACACAATTCATGCATCCATCAGCCTTCTGATACTAGACTGGCTTTATGATATGCAGTGATAAAGATCGTCCCATTTGACTGTTACTAGTAAAAAGGTGTAGAAAGTGAATGGAATAAGCTGACAGGAAGGGTTAAAGAAAATGTAATGTAACCCAACCTGTCCTTTTAAGGGCCAAACAATCACATAAAAAGACTGAGTGAAAAGGAAGGTGGGCCTGGATTATCTTTTTTTTTAACCCGAGAAATAGGTGGAAACACTTTTATGACCTGTGCAATATGTACTTGCTTTCCATTATATGCAAAAAAAAAAAACATCCTTTAATAAAATACACGGGGGGGGAGGGGGGTTGGTGGCACAGTGGTTAGCTAGTCCGCCCTGAAATCTGCAGGGACCCTTCTGTCACGGATTTAAGCCTTGCCACCGGCGCCTTAGCCTGTCTAAGAGCCTAAAAGCCTGAGATCACCTTGTTGTTCATTGGCTATATAAAAAAAAAACGTACCAAACTAATAAAATTCACCCCTGTCAACAAAAAAAAAGCTTCTTTCAAAAAGGTTTCTTTTATATCAACCTTCTCTTATATCGACATAGCTCGTCTGGAACCTTCAATGTCGATATATATCAGGTATGCACTGTATTTTTACTTCTTTTATTCAGGGTATCGCTTAAATCACTTTTGCAGATACCCTGTCTATTTTCTGCTCAAACTATCATAAATAGAGCTTACTATCACATTTAAGATTTGGGTTTTGTAGTTAGGAAGCATCTTAATTGGCCATCACTTTTTACAACATTTAATCCCAACTGACGTTTCGATATACCAATAACCTATTTCATTCATGATTCATAATTACTAAACTCGTTTAACTTTTTCAGAACTGTAAACCCTTAATTCCAAGTAAGAAAACCCACTTACTTTGTTGGGAACAAGAGCTTTATATATGCCTGATGAAGCAGTTTTACTATCTGTGGATTCCTCAGCTCTACTTGCTTTTGGAGGGTTTTCTGAAAATATTACAATAATGATTTACAACAATGAAAAAAGCCAGCCAAATACTAATACAATGCTAAAGTTATGATCATTGAAATTAAAAGCGTCAGTATTTAGGGCTATTTTCAAAATCTTAATTTTTATGACATTTACTGGCCGAATTCAATTCATACAACAACCTCATCATGGTGCCAGTAAAGGCTTCTCCACTTTGTCATACTTGCATATGAATTAAACAGAAACTTTCCTTTTACCCCATGATTGAAAATGAGAAGAAAATGACAAAAATTATTATTAGCAAGCCCTGATAATAAATCATAATTTCAGTTATTTTTCCCCCTTTTTAGGGTATAAATTAAAGTCTTTACAATGTTCTCACAAGTTAAAGCCTACATCTGCATGTTATAGGGGATGAAATTTAGATTGTGCAATTATTTTTAAAAACAAGCAATGTTTGATCAGTGGGAATTTTTTTTGATCATGCTGGATAGCAGGACAAGACAAAAATATGGGACTGGGCAAGGAATAACCAAGCATAAAAAAAAGACTGAAATTTGTCCACAAGTATCAAAGCCAAAACTCTTTTTTATTTCCTTTTTTTTTTAATTATAATGATCATGCTAATGAAAATTATAATTAAAAAAAAAAAAAAAGGGCGGAAGCCGATGTTTGATAAGCAGACAAGGTCACAATGATTGGAAATCTGCCTTTAGGTGGATGATTCCCAGCCCTTATGGAAAAATTGGAGTGTAGGTTTGAAATAGCACCAAATGCATAGTAATTTGATAAAAGGGAGGATGAGGAAAATATTCTCTTTGTCCTCCTTGACATGGCTGCACAGACAATTTTATTAAAGAGCCAAAATGCAAATACGTTTTTCATAGAGGAAAGGAGGCCTAAAGAAAAATACAAAATTAATGCATGCTTTAACATCTTGTAAAGTCCACAAAACTTTTGCATATGGGTCTTTTTGCCTTGGGTTAATATTTAACATTTGACTCTAAAATAAAAGGTGTAAGGAAAAGTAAAGTTAAAAAAAACAAATTTCTTACCCCATGCACCTGACACTGGTTTTGAGCGTTTCACATCCTGCTCACCTTTAGCTACCAAAGATGGCTGTGAAATAAAACAAGTTTCAATATATAGTAAAGTAGGTATTAAGAGCTTCCCATATGTGAAATGATTACATTTTTCACTAAGTAAATAACCATTTACAGCTGTAAATCTTGGACACATTATCTTATATCATCTCCCTCTCTCTAATTTTCTTCGACCCTCCCCTTCCTCAAAAACTTGATGACATTTTGATCGCCAATATAAAGAAATTGACTTTGTAATTATAAGTAGTAGTATCATCATCCATATAACATAGCGAATTCCCGATTTTAATCCAATTTATTCTTTCTACTTTTCTATCTATCTATCCATTTATCTATCTGTCTGTCTGTCCGTCTCTCTGTCAATCTATTTATCCATCTCTCTCTTTTCTTTTTTTAAACTTTCCTACACCTTTTTTATTTTTTTTAAATACCCATTCATTTTCTTGCCCTATTGCATTTATTTTTCAAAAACTTTTTTACTGCTACTGCTACTTACACTGCTATGTAACTGCCGCCATTGCTGCTGCTACTAATTCTATTATGTGGTGTTGAACCGATAACTTTTACTATTGCTGTTTTAGTTTCACAAATGTTTTTACCTATCTCAGATTAACACTTGATAATTTTAATAAATAATGGGTTGAATGCAGAGAATGAAGGGATTCTAAGAATGAATGTAAAATTACTGACTAGGAACAAACTGAATAGTAACTAAAATTCCACTAAGAGAGCAAAAATAAGATTAATAAATAGAAAAATCAAAAGATTTATATTTGGACTTATTAATTTCACCTTTTATATCGTTTCACCACCCACACTGCCATTGTCGAGTTGACAGAAACAAAAGAACATTGATCAATTGCTCTTTACTCACGCAACCCTATTATGCCATGTTGTTTATGAATTTATTTCATGGCCATTAAAATAGTATTATAATAATTGTGAAATGCTATATCTTCCTCTTTATGTTTTCTGATTGTAAATCTAACAGCACAGCATATGTGTACCATTTTGAAAATTAATATGCTTTACAAACAATGCTCAACTGAGTGAACAGTGAAAGCTAACGGCCTGAGTGCGGGTACCAAAACTCCTACCCAAGCATTTTGCCCATGTGTCAGTGACAGGCTCAAACATAAACTCGCAACAGAAAGATCCCTACAGATTTTTTTGGGGGTGAACTATCAATAGCCCTTTTAACTTAAGCCAGTCAATAAAGCAGGACAATTATTTCATGCATTCATTATGCTACACTGAAACACATAGCCAATACAGAAAAAAATAAGATTACAAAACTATTCGTTTTGTTGAGAAAGCCACTGGATAATTCCAAATGACACAGAAGCTCACTTGTGACTGATAATCAACCTTGTAATCTTTTTAATTTACTTGACACTCAGGCAACTACAGATCATTTTTTATTGGTCAGTACTGATAATTTATAATAATTGGTGTGATCAGATTATCACATATTATCTTTGCAGCGGCATAACAAGTCAAAATTTATCAAAGGTTAAAGGCCATCATTTTGGCAATAAATCATATTTGTACATAGTGTATGATTTGGGCACTCGCCCAATAAACACAAAATTAGGCTTTCAGTCATTTTTAAAAGCTCATGAATCCAAAATCACTTAACTTAGAGCTGTGAAAAAATCATGGGCTTATTGACAATATATACATAAAAATAACAAAAGCACTGCAATTATTGACGCCTCAGCGAATCGCTGAAAATAGCCAATCAATTTTTTTTAGTATTACCAAAAAGCACTATATTTAAAAAACTTTTAAAAATCATAACTTTGATAAATATTATTCAAATTTCATAACTTTTGCACCAAAATGTTCATGGGGAAAAAGGTCTACATTTCTGTACAAAAATAAATAAGATTGTTAAAGGTTTTAAATTTGGGTTCCTATTGCCAATTAAAATGTGCTTTTTAAAAGAAAAAACACGCTTGGCTTGCTTTCCACTCAACATACATTATAAAAAATTCATAAAAATTTTTTTTTAAACTTACAAAGTCATCACTGTAAGGTCTGTCTCGAAGATGGCCTCTATCTCTGCCTTTCATATCATAGTCCCGTCCATTCATGTGATTGTCGTAATAGCTTCGCCTTGACATATTGGGATGATATGATGGTTCATACAGCTCATAATGAGGACTAAAGTCGGCACCATTCTACCAAATTAGGATGAAAAGAAATGAAAATTTGTTAATTACCCTAGTCAAACCACCACAGGAGCTGAGATATTGTAAAAGATTAGTGTGAAGTTATAGCTTTAAACCAGTTATCCTCAGTCAAGTATCCTTATTTTTTTTTTTCTAAATTGTCCAGCTCAAATGAGTCTCAAACAATCAATAAGACATATATGGCAGATTCCACAAACTTGTCCCAAATAGCATGCTTTGATTTGGAAATCCAATATATCATAAATGAAACATGATTTACACTGATTATTATGTGTTATGCATGTTCCTACCTGTACATAGCGCATTAGCCTTTGTATTGACACACTGTACATTCAAAAGCACAGGATTTTTGTTTTGGCTGAGTTTTTGTGGTCTTTCTGTAGGCTTTATGGTTATTGCAGTTATCAGAGTAACCAACACACAGGAATTGCAGACGCGAAGAATTGGCAACAAACACTTTCCGCGTGTATTCTTTCAACCTATCATTCTTTTTAAATTGCTTTATTGACAACATTATTATTCTCTATAATACTATGAACTCTTATGCATCATATTTATTTAAAAGAAAGTAGTGCAGTGAATTTAGAAGGGATCTTTTTGTGGTGAAACTTTCAGTGGCTGAAACTTCATTTTTAGTGATGGTATGGCTTTATTATTTTTTTTTGCTGTAACTTTAGAAGAAATGATCTCTAGGTCGGGAGTCTTCAATTTGAATTCAGCATTAAATCATCTTTCTTTTGATGTATAATACTTGTATGACTGTGTATGTTGAAAAATTGATGTTTTTGGGACATCTCAAATCATGTTTGTGGAATCTGCCATAAATGTCTTAAGAGCAGTCCTAAAGAGTTTGATGTGGCACAAACAATATTGCCGTTTTTTTTTTAATCCCTTAAAAAAAAAAATTCCATATTCTCCAATCAACACAGCATATCCTTTTTTCATTATTGCAAAGCTCACAGAAAGATATTTCAGATCAGTTCCATGATTTAAAATATTGAAAATTTACATTGTAACTCATTCACCTGATCTTAAGACATTTCAACAGTGGGTTTAAACTAATATGAGGAATTCTATTATTATTTTGAAAACCAGGACTATCTCAATTCTGCATCAAGATATAAGCAATACATTTTTTTGGCAGACATTATCCATCTTTATCTTTAACCTTTTAGATCTTTGATCCTGATATATCCAGGCATGCTGGACAACACAACTCCCAGAGACCCCAATATATTGGGGCATGCCACACAGTGCGAATCCCTGATGTACCAGGGCATGCAGTACAGCGCGAACCCTTGAGACCTTGATATATTGGGGCATGCTGTAGGGCGCAACTCCCCAAGACCACAGTATAGTGAGGTGCACTGACCTACAACACTCTGCTTTAAGTTGAGCATTGGAGGTGACTACGGTATTTTCAATAATGTTTGCATAATTACTAAATGCATTTCTTAGCTGAACTATCCTTGGAAGGCCAGGATAAAAGATATTGTGACCTTGGGAGATCAGGGTTCAAAGGGTTAAAGCAAAGATGTAAAATAATTATAAGTAACTACTTATTCATTTTAATAGGCAACAAACATTATCTTGATAGTTGCAAAACTATAAAAGGCTAGAAAGTAGATATAGTCAGTGAAATATGAATTTGGATGATTAGGTTGAGAGAAAAAAGCTATGTCTAGTCAGAGCAAAGTAAAGATATATGGGTAACAAACCATCTAACCTAGCTAGGCCACAACAGATAAATATGAAGATTAAATTTGACAACAGTTTGATTGGCCTATCATAGTACTCTGTTGGCCAGACATGTCATTATGTCAACAGATGACTGCACCATTTTAACACCCCAATTACACACATATTTCAGACTGTTTTGACACTGCCTACCTAAATTAGGTGGAAAGCCAGTTTCGGGAAAAGAAGCCGCCAAGAGAACACTGTAGCAAAATATTGGAATTTTTTTAATTTAGATCTACCAATAATATTTAAAAACTCTTGATCTGACATCAAACATAGGTGGCAAGTTTCACTACTTAAGTTCAGGAAAAAAACAAACAAAACAATGATAATCTGGTGCAACAAAGCCATAGAGAATAATTTTTTTTTTAAGTGACAGAGAAAGTCCTAAGCGATAAAATGAAAAAAGGCCAGGCTAGGCCTAACCAACACCAGCACGCAACCCACCTCCCCAACACACACACAAATTCAATATTGCCAAACAGCTATTATATTTATAGTCTTCACTTAGAACCCTGATAGTTTTTGGTCTCTTAATTATTTGACTTGTTGGTTTAGATCTACTGACTCAATCCATCTCACAGTCCTCATTGGCCTATGTGGTTCTTTAAGCCCCATATTCATCATGTGAAGATAGTCAACAAAGAATGAAATAACAAGAAAGGCGCTTTTATATGCAGATTGGTAGCTTCTACATTCCTAACATTAGATTGTTGCAAGCATTAAAAAGCCACTCTTAATGCGAGTTAGGGTCACTCTTTTAAGTTACTAAATTGTTTATAAATGAACCCTAGATGCAGATCAGAATCAGGTTTGTGACTGCAAGCACATAATGATATAGTGTTATCAGAGATCAATAAATACTACATTGTAACAGCGTGATGAAAAAAAATGTGTGGAAAATAAATAAAATAATTGGTTCAGATTGGTAATATATATTACAAATAATTTTCAAAACAATTTAGATAGTACATGCATTGTAAAATTGCAATGTAATTATTGTCATAAGATATGTCCAAAAAGTAAAATGTGAGATTTTTTTACCCAGACTATTGAGGCCTGTGAACAGGATTTTAATGTAGCTGTCTCAGAAACAATTTTTGGGCATTCCCCAGAATTTTTTCTAGGGCAAAACAGATTACTGCCAGGTCTGTTTACATATTAGACTGCTCCAGCTCTGATATCTATTATTAGTGATGGCATTCATAGACTGCCTTTTCATCTTCCCTATCCTGTCACACAGCTTCCACCATACTGATTTTTGTATTTGATCTATTCAACCATAGTACTTTATACTCCTTTTGATCATTTTTTTTTTTTTTTAATTGAGGTAAGTGCACATACAGTTCATCAACAATACAATGATCTTCAGCTTTCAGGCCCTTGTGGTTCTATGCCAATATATTTAAGAGGTTTATACAAGAGTTCAGGTAAGGTCCCTCAAAACTCAAAAAAAAATAGATTTCTTAAGGAAAAGAAAAACATGTATTTCATGATATTGATTGCAAATATGATCTACAATAAATTAAAATCTATGTTCGTTTTACCGGAGGAAAACGGCCTGGAACATATTTTCCATCTCTTCGAGCCAATGATGGCTGAGAGCTATACTGCATTCCATACTTCTCATAGTTATAATCTGGTGGGTAGAAGCCATAACCATATGAATAGCCATAGTAGTCATCATCAACTGAGTGGTGCCGAAATTTCCCTTGCCCTGATGGAAAACGTTTAGCTGAAAATTATAAAGTTGAAATCACAAGTTAAATAAATTTGGTATGAGTGAGAGAGAGAGAGAGAGAGAGAGGGGGGG
>BLXT01001415.1:758097-770947 GCA_019648995.1 Plakobranchus ocellatus
TAATGGCGACTGTTTCAGATTAATGTACAATGAATAAAAATCATCTCGACCAAACTTGTTAATTGAATGTGTCGTTAATGTGTTTTGGTTGTTTCAATAACACTAACGAATTTGCTGGTGTCAGGCCGACGGACACATTGGAAATAAGAGGCTAAAATACATGTTCTCTGGCCCTGTTGGCGGAAACTGGCCTAAAATATCAAAAGTTGAGATCAAAACTCATATTTTAAGACGAAATCATTCAAATCCGTCCATAGAAAGGCCCGGAACATGTATAACAAGATCCACCGATGTTGTCTGGCTTATGATTTCTAACATCGGCGTGAACAGATTTATTTGCTTTTTCATCAGCCGATGCACAGATACATCTTATTACTTACATTTTCGTGTTCATCAACACCCATTCTTTTGTTTTATGACAAGTTTTTGCCCTCAAACTCAAATTTGAGCAAACTAGACTTAATTAAAAGTTGTCATGTCGATACATTGTACAACATCGGAGATTTCTAACATCGGCGCTAGTAGGTCCAGTTTGACCCCAATTCATCGGTGAATGGTGTGAATTTCTCCACACAAGTAATGATTAGCGATATTTTAGACCTAAAAAAAGATGAAACGTAGCTAGAATTTGCGGTAGGTTGAAATTTTATGTGAAATTAGTTGATTTAATCCGATTTAGGTTGTAGATCTAATAAAATCCCGAAAGTTAAGTAGTCAATTTGATTAGATCTAGGCCTCCGATAGTGCCGACGCATCAATTACCTGCTGGATCTAGATTTAGATTGGTTTAAACATTGAGAATTATTTTTTCCTTACTAGTCGTCAAGTTCAAACTAATAATTAGTTGATTTGCCATTAGAAAGGAAAAGGAGAAAATGTCTTTTTAAAAAATCGCGAGAAAAAGTTCTAAAATTAACTTAGTGGACAACATGATAATGCATGCATTAAAAACCAAAACTAGGAAATACGCTACACAGTCATCAAACTGAGCAAAGTGATAAAATACAATGTAAACTTCATTTTTATACTGTTAAAAAATCATTATATAAATAATTTAAATAGAAAAAAATTAAAGAAAAACATATGAGAAAACTGCGCTGAGTTATTTCCCTTTGTGCACTCCGAGATTCCTTCCCTTAATTATAAAATAAAAACAAATTAACAGATTTTCTGACAAATTTTAATATAAAATTGGATTTAATAAAAAAAAAAAAAAAATGCTGTATTTATGAAACAACTAGGTGCTTACATGTGAAGATACAAATACTTAAAAAAGAGCCTATATGGCTGTTACAGATCCATTCAGACTCTTTGAATCCAACAATATATCCTGCCAAAATTTATAACAAATTTACTTTTTTCAAGTGGGCATGCCTTTTTAAGTTTCAAATGTTTCTTTTTTTCATTTTATGTTGTGTGTTTTATATCTTTTTGTACAATTTTCTTTTGCCTGGATGTCATTTTTTAAATGATTTCAAATATATTTTGATGTGTCAATTTATGATACAAGGTTGTCGTCAATTTTTTCTATCCCCATGACTCAATTTTGCCATATTATATTGAAACAACTCCTAAACAGTTGAGATAGGTTCTAGACAACATTAAATTTAGAATTTGAGTACTTCAGTAGCATTTTAAGCCAGTTTTTGGCTCAATTTGGTCAAGAATTAATTTTTTTACAAATCAGGGGTAGATAACTTTGTTGCCTTATTACTCCTTGCACAAGACGCTGCTGCTCATGAAAATTATATATATGAATTCTGCACATCACCAGCTTTCAGGACATATATAATACTTTATACTTTATTCATTTTGAATTTTGATCAAAATTTACTTTTTCAAGTGAATGGCCTGCATTGCTCGATGGAAATCGCCATATGCCTACCTGACTGAAAGCCACTTTATGATTTTTGAAGTAAAATAATACCTAGCAATTGATAGAGCTAGAAGTCATTGGGCTAACGTAGTCTAATAATATCTTAGGTCGAGAGCACACCGGAGGCAGCAGTTCACACATCTAATTAATCTATAGGCCTACGTTTGGAAACACTAGGCTAGTCTTGTTGTAAACGCAAACTAGATCTAGCAAGTTAACTTTTAGGTGGGTATAGATCTAGCACAGTAATTGCAACACGCAGTCCTTCGCGTCAGCTATTACATATCGCGTCACCTTCAACGTGATATTTAGATCTAGACCCTTGTCTATACTTATTTATAAGTTTTGGGTTTGCTCTGGTACAGTCTGGATGAATCGATGTTGTCAATGTTAAGCTTACGATTAGCCTACTTTCGTATACCTCAGTGGAATTGTTTGAACACATTGAAAGAAATGGTTAATTACCAGTCCTCTGATGTTCAGGCTTTTCAATCATCAAGAAGCGGCCTTATCCTGGTAGGCCTAAACTAGAAATCTTGACAAACTATGTTAACCGAGGAGAAATCTAGATTTCTAGATTAGTTCTGGATCTTGATATTTGTATAGATCTATTACTGTATTACATGTCTATTCACAGAGAGATAGGATATCTTGTTCCAAATATCATAGATATTTATCCAGACGCTATTTCGTATGCTTTTATAAGAAGGATGCAAGGTCAATAACTTCAAAACTATATTTATGTTGATTTTTTTCCCCTCAATTTTGTGCTTGATGGTGTAGAGATGAACAGTAAACAACAGCCGTTAGCAGGAGCATGTCTCAAAACAATGTTAGAGCAAAGATGGCGCCCGATAGTTCCCAGAATGCATTTCTGTTGAGATTCCCTTCTCGTAGCTTAGGCTGACCTCGAGATCAAGAATGGACTAATAATTTTATTTTTAGCTGTCAGCCGCCAAGGGCTACCTACTAAGCGCACATATCTAAACTTTGGACTCTCTCTCTGGCTACCTATCATCGACAAGATAAGATGGGAAAATTTTTCGGCAACTTTTGCTCCCTGTCCTAAGAGTTTCATTTCCAAGAAAAGCAGCTCGATATTATTTATTTACAACTCCTGCAGCTCCTGAGACTAAACACGGCGTAGCCACAGCAAATTTAATATCCGGCGTAGCCACAGCAAACTTAATATCAACTATTCATAGATTATTTTAAGGCCTCTGATAAAGTAAAGCATTAAGAGTGGCTTCACATGCTAGATAAATAACACATTGGCGGTAAAGATCGGAGAATAATTAGAAATTTATAGAGGGATCAAACTGCACATTCTGTAAGAAGTGAGTGAACACAATGATTTTAAAAAGCCATCAAAATAGTTGTAGAGCAGGGATGTGTAATGTCTCCTTTTCACCTAAATCTAGAGGCTTAAGCAAATGAACAAAATCTTAATAACTTAGTACGCGCGTATGAAAATGAAATATCGTTTTACTATCAGAATCTGGTGAACAATTAGTTTTAGAGGGACAAAATGGGCCTGCCTCTGAATGTGAAAAAAAAAAAAACGGAATGCATGATAATCCCAAAGAGGTCTTCTTTAGTAAAGAACAAACCAAACAAGTTAAAAATTCAACAACCCATACCTTGGCAAACTTATAGTATCAGACAGTAGAGATACAAAAGTAAAATGAGAGAAAAATACCATGGTCAAAGTCACATTGTAAAAATTGAAATTAATACTGAAAAAGAGAAAAATAAGTTTTGACACCACAGTGAGAGTAACGTTAAAGAAGACATAATTTATGATTACTAGTTTTATATGGAGGAGAGTGTTGAACAATGAACAAGAAAACAGAGAGAAACCCAGAAGAGATGCCCGATATCATAGACGGAAAAAAAATAATGAATAGGTTCTGAAAGAGAAGTAAGACTTGAGCGATCATTTGTTAAAACAATAAGATTGAGGCAACTATAATTTCTGGGACACATTTGCCGACACAAGGGTTGAGAAGATTTAGCGATCACTGGAAAGATTGAAGGTAAACTCAGAAGAGGTAGACAGAGAATGTTTTTCATTGAAAATTTTAACTTATGGGCAATAGATAAAGGTAGCAAAAACAACCTTATAAGGATAACTGAGAACATGTTTGAGTGATCGCCAAAGTCTATTCCAGATCAGGGCACCTAAGGATGAAGAAGAATTTATTTAAAATTAAAGGGTGTTGTTTGTTCGAATACTTTATTAGGGAAATGACATCAAAAAGGAAGACAAAATAACCCTTTACCAATCTTTAGGTCCGAAGTTATAGGCTTAACTGTTGGAATTTAGTAATTTTTTAGTAGGAGCTCTTGTGATAAATCTAATTTGATATTAATTTATTATCTGGTCATTGATTTTGAGCTCGAAGTCATCGCTGTATGTTTCTATACTTACAGTGTCTGCTTTCTTAAAGCCTCAAACATGCTCAAAAGTCTAAAATCTAGAGGCAGAATTGCTTACGAAAATTCAGCCTAAAAAAAAAGAACATTAACAACAGCACGACAGTGCTGCCCAGCCAATTGAAGAACTGTATCGTCACCCAGATTTTCCACAATCACGAAAAAAAATGTTTTTCGCCCTGCTGCTTATAAATGACAGGTATGCAAACATCTCGTCATCTTGTAGGCCTAGTTGTTGGTTAATAGACAGCAATGCTTATGCAAACCGACTGTGATTGACTAGTGTGTGGGCTACATAATGTATGCGATATTGTTTTTGAGATAGCAGAAGCGGCCGACTTTCAGCTACCGGCAGCCAAAAGAAAACGCAGTATCGTACGTATCACTTCTTGTGGTGCGGCAGCATTTTTCTGACTCACATTCACAATATGAAGACTGGGCGGTTTGGGCATGTGTTTTAACTTCTTCTTTAGGTGCCCTGCCTGGGACAGACTTTGGCGAGCATGTCCTTCCCTCAAATCTGTTCTCAGTTAACCTTACAAAGTTGTTGTTGGTGCTGTTAACTTATAGGTTAAAACATTCAATAAAAGTTATTCTCTATCTCTACTCCGTTTGCCATCCTTTCCCGGTACTATATAACAGTACTGACCATACTTGTTTTCATTACCTTTATTTTGGTTTCCATCCTTACATGTTTCTCTTTGCCTGAATTGGTCTCAATTTTAAGAATATATCTTTGTCCATGGCTATTCTTTCACTTATTTCACTTGAGCATTTACCATCTGATGTTATTAGGTAGCCAAGATATTTCAATTTTTTAAACTAACGAGATTCCTTTTGTGTTTTGAGGATTTCCTTGAGCTAACCATGCATTCTCTTTTTTTTTCACATTCAAAGACAGGCCCATTCACTCACTCTATAAAACAACAGCATCTAAAAAGTTTTGAAGTTGTTCACCAGATTCTGCTGTTAAACTGTATCCCGGATGCTGCACATGAAAATCCCTGCCGAACGAGGGATTTGGATCCCAATCGGAAACCCACTTGACTTTGTTAACCATATTTGTTTTTTGTTTTTGTTTATGGATTATTCTTGGGACATTTTACAGCCGGTTTGTGTATGAGTTCTTCGCAAGCCTTTGTTTTGTGTAAACCCACATGGTAGTTGGGTAAATGGATAGCCGTTGTCCCGTCGCCTCCCCCAGTAAGGGCCTGCCAGCCACTAGTGTGTAGGCCGAAGGTGAGGGCTGGCCCGCACCGTGCTGTGTGTGGTTCATCCCATTGTTTACAGGAGCGCATGGCGGCAATTTCCATTTTTCTCTTGGAGTGTTACAGCATTTTGTGATTTTAAAACCTATATTTGTACACAATTCAGTTTTTTACCGAATCGTTATATATGCAGTATTAACTTAATTAATATTTATACTTATTTTGGATGTGAAACAACCTACATTTAACCCTTTCCCAGGCAACATATTTACCACCAGATTGCCGGCGACTGGGTGTTATATACCCGTATACTAATCATGTAGTAAAAAAAAAAAAACCAGATCCCTGGCAACTGGGTGTAACACACTCGTATACTCATTGTAAAGAAAAAATAAGCAGGCCTCACTAATACATTGTTTCCCTTTTTAGCACCAGATAGGAATCAAGAGTTAAATGCCCCTGTTCATCAAGAGTTATTTCCCCCTTATGGATAATGCTTGTTTCGGCAGCCATCTTGACATTGATCAAAGAAGTTGTCCAACATTGAATCACAGAACCTTATCACAAGTTGAAAGAGATTAAAATAAGAGGTAAGTTAAGTTACTTGTTTTCTAAGACTATTGCTAGACTTATTTTGTGTCTGTTTATTATCATTACAAAAGTGATGTGAATTAATCTCACAATGGTCAGTTCTCTAAAATTATGATACAGTGTTTATTGGAGGAGTAAAGACAATGGCTAAAACTACTATATCTATACACATGCATTACAAGAAATAAATCATAAGAATGCTGTCAAATGATATAAAATGTGTGCTTTTCTTGTTCTTATTTATTCTAATTTCCATGTAAAAAATTAGCAACTGTGGAATATTTGCTGTTGTTGTGTGTGTTTTCGGGGGAGGGTGAGAGTGGGGGGTTACTCTACCACAAAAAATACACTGTTGTCTTCCTCTGATTTACGATTAACCTTTTTTTGAGTTTGTGTATTTCATTTCAGATCAAAATGGATCGAAACATTTTCGAAACAATTAACGTGCCTCTCGGTAATGACGATGACGAACAAAGCAGTGAAGGAGAAATGTCCGATGAAGATGAATGGATACCTCCTCAAGTTGAAGTTGAAGAGCTAGATAGTGATGATGATGAAGACAGTCCCGTATATGCAACACTACAATCAGTTCCAATAGCTAGATCTAGCATTGAGCAGCAACCTACAAACTTAGAAGAGTTGAACAAAATCGCCCCTGATGACTGCAATGGTCCAGTGGATGAGACCTCTTACGATAGAATGGTCTTAGGAAAGGACAAACACACAGAGTGGCACAGTAAACCTTTCCCTAAATCAAGAATCCCACGCAAAAACATCCTCAAAATACCCAGGAATAACCAGGGATGGGGTCGACACCATGGACCAAATGGCCCACACCTTTACTACTACATGTAAACGAAAGTCAAAACGATGGCCCTTGGTTTACTTTTTCAACATGCTCGACCTGGCCTCCATTGCTGCACTGGTTGTCTTCAGATGTAAATTTCCCATGGATGTTCTCTCCCAGCCAGACAACAGACAACGATTCAACATACATGTCAGCCGCACTGTGGCATTCGACCAGATTCAGCGAAGAGCAGCAGTTCCAACATTGCAAGAATCAGTCAAACTGAACATCGCCACTGTTTTGAAGGCCCTTCTTCCCGCAGTAGAACCGATACCACAACCACCTCTAGCAAAAGTTACACAAAAAGCTGACAAGCAAAAGAGATGCACCTATTGCCCTGCCAAGAAGGACCGTAAAACTAAAACCGTGTGCAACAACTGTCAGCGCCATATTTGTTAAGAACATACAGTCTCTGTGTGTCATAAATTTTCCTAAATTCACCTCATACTCTAATTTTGAAGCTCAGAGGAAAACCTGTTATCTAGTCAAAGTGATGATGAAAGCGGGATGTGAAGGAATATAGGGAGAGAGGATGAGGAATTAGGCGGGTTGGCGGAGGAGCGGCATGTTTTACTTTCAGAGGGGAGGGGGAGAGGCTGTCCTTATTTGTTTTACATGTATATAAGAGATGTGCAGCAGTATGTCCATATGATTGATTTTTTTTACATTTTATTCAAGTATTTTATCGTCATACTTAGTGGGAAACTCATGGAGATGGTAGACAGAATGGTTGAGTGAAGCCTGTCGGTATATATGCAAAACATCAGCACACGGTTATATATAAAATTTTATAATTTGTTTCATTTCATCTATTTTTGTCCTAAAACTTGCATTGTATTTTTATTTTGAAACTCATAAAACAATGTTATCACCTTTTAAATCTTTATTAAAAAGTATACGGGTGTAATCCACCCAGTTGCCGGTGACAGGGGAAAAAAAAATTAACCCCCCACAAATTGTACACAAAAATAAAATTGACAAATTTGAACCTTTCTAGGGTACCACAGCAACAACTTTTTTTAGATGGAGTATGAAGCAAATCCGATGAAAAACAATCGATTTATGACAAAATCTCGGAGTCACCGGGTGGATTACACCCAGTTGCCGGGACAGGGTTAAGGTTTGAATTGGTAGTTAAACCTCACTTTATATCCCATTGTTTACAGGAGCGAATGGCGGCATTTTCAATTTTTCTCTTGGAGTGTTACAGCATTTTGTAATTTTAAAACCTATATTTGTGCACAATTCAGTTTTTTACCGTATCGTTATATATGCAGTATTAACTTACTTGGTATTTATACTTGTTTAAGATGTGAAAGAACCTACATTTAAGGTTTGAATGGTAGTTAAATCTCACTTTACTCCTCTGCCGCCGCCACCTCCATCATTGTCTCCTCCATTTCTACCGTCGCGGTCATCATATTCATCATCACTACTGCAACATCACCTATTACTTATCCATCATCATCATCATTACCATCATCATCATCATCATCAGCTATCACCATCTAATCACCATCAACATCATCGCCATACCCAAACTAGACTAGATCTATATCTCTACTCTCCAAATTATCAACGCGTGTGTTTGCTTGTTTTACATAAAAAGTTTCTTCATCCAGTTTGATTGGATCCAAGTTTTGACATTTGATGCGCATTATTAACGTTCATTATAATGGAGAGAAAGTGCTCTGTTTACGGATGTAAATCTGGTTATGACAGTCAAAAAGGACACGGAAAATTATCCGTATTTCGCTTTCCTAAGGACCCAGAGCAGCTTCTTCGCTGGGTTAGGAGCCTTCCGAATGATTTACGTGTTGAAGATGTTAAGCTAAACATGGGTGTTTGTGAACTTTATTTTCCTCCGGATGTGCCTTAGAAAGTTGTTGGAAAATATCAGGCCCCCATAGAACCCCCATCAATATTTAACAATGTTCCACGGTCATGTGTGGGGCGACATCATCAAAACCAAGAGCCACAAAATCTTCAACAGGACAGAGGAGCGCAACACTGCCTGACGAACTGTCACTATTCCGAGAAAAGGATACCACGTTTTCTCAAACATTCTACAGCACACTTCAGGCACAAGTGACAGATATTGGTTTTTTGACAAAGAATGCGAGTGAGCTTATTTTAAGCAGCAAGGAGCGAGATGGACCTGTGGCCCACTTCACAGTATTTTTTAACATAACAAAGTCAAACGGGACAGTTGTATCAGAAATTAAGTACGAGGCATATCATCAGCTGATATTGCTTCACCATCCCACTTTAAATGGAACCATGACTTGCTGGAGCCAGATGACAGAGTTTCTACGCTTTGTTACGATACAGTCCACTGACTTGCCAAAAAAGTGGCAATATGTGTTGTGACAGATCCATCTCCGAATAAGCCAAAGAACAGTCGCGTTTATTCAGTGGATGACCTTTGCGCGGCATTTTCTTTCTATGTTAAGTCTCGCTGTATCTATTCCTCACTAAAAGAATACTTACAGTTACCCTCCATCTCAACACTTCGCAAGATAACAAGTTTTGCCAAGAATGTTCAAGATGAGCAGCTCTTCTCGTCTTACTTCTCACAACAAGATGAACGCTGCAGAGGATGCATCATCATCCTGGATGAGATTTACATCAAGGCATCGCTGACCTACCAGGGAGGAGTTGTCTTTGGATATTCCGTGGACCAGCCCGACAAGTTTGCCACCACACTCCTGTGCATTATGTTCAAGTGCTTTTTCACAGGTAAAAAAATTCCTTGTAAAACTGTTGCCCTGCCATGCCCTCAACGCCAAGTTTCTATTCAATTGTGTTCAAGATGTCCTCGCAAGCCTTGGGAGAAGTGGGGCAAGAGTAACGGCAATCGTGTACGCCAACAACCGTGTGAACCAGGCCTTTTTCAAAATGTTTCCCTCTAAGTCGCCCTTCACCCCCTGGATTGTCAGTTCACCGACCAACCCAGAACAGCCGCTATTTCTGCTTTTTGATCCCGTCCACCTATTTAAAAACATAAGAAACAGTTGGATTACAGAGAAGACGCAGACCTTGAAGTTTTTTTCCAACTCGGACAACGGTTCTGCGAATTCGCCAGCTGGAAAGACATTACTGATCTGCACGACCACGAGAGTAACACTCTTGTAAAGCTGTCAAAATTGACGAAAGCCTCAGTATGTCCTTCGAGCATTGAGAAGCAGAAAGTGTCGCTGGTAATGAACATATTTAATGAACATACCAGTTCAGCACTGAGATCATCCGAGAAGTCATGCCCCTCTTGGTGCGACACAGAAGACTTCATCGACTCAGTTATCCAATTATGGAAAACACTCAACTGCCAGTTAAAGTGGAGTCCAGTCGACTTCGAGATCCTGATCCCCAGGTCATTGACAACAGTCCTGAGGGTCAAGCTGCAGCTGGAAAGTTGCTGGCCTGGGCGATGAAAGCCCAGCTTATGAGAGCTTCAAGTGTACGACAGCAAGCACTTACCCAAGACACGGCGGATGCTCTTCATTGGACCTGTTGATGATTGGTTAATATGGCAGCTCATCTCCTGCAAACCCCCTATCGCTGACCACCACGACTATGTATGCCTCGGGTTTTTCCAGCAGGATGACCTGGAGCAAAAGTTTGGCTACTTCAGGATGAGTGCTGGTTGCAACTTTTATCTCACTGCACAGGATATCTTCAATGCTCACTATGTGGACAAAACAAAACTATTGCTCGCTCTCACAGACACAGAGACAATAGACTACAAAGAGTCCCAACACACCTGTGAGCGCTGCCAAGTGGAGCCAACTGTTGCAGTGCTACAACTAATTGATGACTTAAACGAACTGACACCTTCCGTCGCTGCGGACGAAAAACTCAGCATATACTACATTGCTGGGTATGTTACTTCAAAGCATGAAGAGCTTCGTGGAAGAGAGTTAGAAATTGTACCCCCAGCATTAACTTTATTTCTTGACAAAGTCAACCGTGGTGAACTGCAACATCCATCGATTCCGTTCTATAACATCCTGCTGCTTTCATACGTCTTCTTTAATAGAACACCCAGCAAGTTGTGCAGGAACAGATTTGTAAAAATATTTCGAGATTTTCCTGCAATTTTTCATCTCGACATAGAACTTTGTCCAATGGCGGCCAAGCGTATTGCAAACATTTTTTTGAAGAGATTCGCCTGCAAAAACACCACCACTAACCAAGGCCAAACGAAGAGGAAGATAGCCAAATTGTCATCCTCCCTGACAAAATAAGATGTACCGGTATGTGTGTGTTGGATGCAGACTGTGAATCATCGTACAGTAAGAATATGTATTTTTAAATATCTGTCGCTCTCTTTCTCTCTCTCTCTCTCTCTCTCTCTCTCTCTCTCTCTCTTTCTCTCTCTCTCTCTCTTTCTTTCTCTCTCTCTCTCTATTTCTATCTATCTATCTATCTATCTATCTATCTATCTATCCATCTATCTATCTGTACAATATACAGTGTGATGTCAGTCTATCGATCTATCTACCTACCTTTGCTCTCTTTCTCTCTCTTCACTCTTTCCCCCATTTTCCCTCTTTCTTTCTGTCTTTGTCATTCATTCTCTCCATCTCTCACATATTTTCTCACATTGATACACACAAACTCACAATTTGTCACCTCTGTGTAATCATTAGGGGGTATTTTAATAGATGGTTTTACCTTAAATGTTCATTATTTAACCTTTCTTCAAGATTCACTCTCCCCTCCTCCCCGTCTCGCTCTGCCCTTCGTGTTTATCATTTTCAATTCGATGAACATCTCAATTGATTTAATTGTGTGTAGGAACACTTTATAAATCTTCTGCTATGTAAATTTGTGTGCGAAAAGTCGCACTCGACCACTGGATCTTAATACAAAAGATAGTGCTAGTCTGTAGTAGAGTACTCCTATAGTAGAATAGGCTACGCGAGGCAACCCCTAGACAGTGTAAGATTCGCGCAACGTGCCAGCCCTCACTCGCGGGTGTGTTAGCCGACGGGTACATGTACTAAGATCTTTTGCTCTACCCGGGTCTCAATTTAGTCCTACTGAGTTGCACCATGCTTTTCATAAATTTAAAAATGATAGTGTTACCGGTTTAGTTGCCAATTGTCGGACAGATACAATTTAACGTCATACCCGGGACATGTCATATTTTATATATCCTACAAAACTCATCAGTAAATTGGTGCATGTTTCAGAATGTTGTAAAATCATTCACATTTTCGTACTTATCGCGAAGCCGCCGATACACCCTCCGTTTCGATCAAGGATAGCCCTGAATCTCTTTTTTCCACAAGATGATAAATTTTTTGGTTTCTTGAACGGTTATCTGATTCTGATCCTGTGTGGATTTTTCTTGTCTGTCAAAGAAAACTTTTTCAGACAATGAATCCCATATTGAGTAAGCTATTGGATTCAAATCGGGTGGTTGTGGGGAGCAATAATTTTCTTTTCAATAAACACTGGTGTATTATTATGAAGATAATATGTGTGAATGAACCTGAAAATGATGTATTCCCGCCTTGTCGAAAAATGTAGTTATTTTCAGGGTATAGATGTTTGTAGTCTCGCAAGAATGTTTGTTCCAGTAGGTTGACGTAAACTTTAGAATTTACTTTAATTTTGTCGGTGTCAAAAAAAGTGAATGCCTGTTTTACCATTCCATGACATCCCGGCAGTCACCATAACTTTGTGTGAAAGTCTTGGGGATGGACGGTATAGACAAGTTTCCATTTTTAGGAAAGCCATATACAACATCATTTTGACGATTGCGTGCGACTTCTAAAGTAAAGTCCTTTTTTTTCCTCAGTGAAAAAACTATGTTTTCATTAGTTTTGTAGCGATCCATGAATTTTGGTATCTGGATTTTTTTTTTTTTTTTTTTTGGGGGGGGGG
>BLXT01001415.1:805835-828966 GCA_019648995.1 Plakobranchus ocellatus
AAATGTAGTTTATGATCAACATCTTTCAGTACACCACATTTGCAGTGGAGAGGTTTCGGAACCCCTGGACCCTCTCTCCCTTTATTTTCACCAATCCACTTGACAATCACTCACAACTTGACTTAAACCTCTTTCAAGGTTTCGGAGAAAAGATAACGTTTGTCATAAGGGGGGAAATGGAACAAATTATGATTCTCTACTATCTTGGGTTCACAAACTGTCATCGTATTACAGCGATGGATTGAGGAGTAAGATTTGGAATCTCTCTCTTTTTATGAAACAGGTCAGTTCTCTGACCTTTAGAAAGGGCCTAAGAAATCTCCAAAGAGATTGCAGATTCTAATCCTATATTGAGTGTATGTAGACAGTGAAAGCTCTCAAGCTCCAGTGAGCAGCAGGAATTAAGTTATCCAAATTGACAGAAATTCTGATGATTTGATAACTTGCTTCTTTCTCGGTCAAGGCATTTGAGTTCTGATGTGCTGAAAATTATCATGCTGATATGGAACGAAATTAAAATATAACTCTAGGTCTCGACATCTAAGTAGTTCTGAGAGAGAGAGAGAGAGAGAGAGAGAGAGAGAGAGAGAGAGAGAGAGAGAGAGGTTGGGGGGAGAGGGGGGAGGTAGAGGCAAAGAAGTGCCGAATAAAAACTAAAAAGACTTTGCCTAAAAATAAGACTACAAATTTTCTACACGGTGTGTCACTATAAATCGATCGGTTCTCTTTTCACCTTTCATAACTTGTTCAATGTGAACGTTGAAAGCATGTTAATAGCGAAATAAAAAAAAAAAAACCCAGTTAAGAAACGTCATGAAACAGAATAAACTTGCTAGCGGTCTACATTATCAAAAACCTATGCAAGGTTTTTGAATTACAGTACCTTTGCTGATCTGTTTGATCAGATTGGTCCATAGAGATTACTTGGTTCATTGGACCAAACAAATTCTCCCGTGCTGTTCCATAGGTCGATCCATTGAAGCTTTGAATAGGCCTATAATAATGTTCTCAGAAAATAAAAGGACAGACCCTCAATACATTACACCATTTTCTTTTTTATGCATTTTCTCGCATTTTGCTTAAAATATTAATTAAAGTCTTATGAACACTTTCCCGAGCCCTTTTAAAGTCTTCTTCTTCTTCTTCTTCTTCTTCTTCTTCTTCTTCTTCTTCTCGTCGACGACTACCTCGTCGCCCTGTTCCGCCCGTGTTTCTGCTGCTCTTCTCACACTGACATATGCGATCATAATTTCTTCTGTTTGTATGTTGGCAAGAAGCGTATTGTCATACTGATTTTATCCTGCTATGCACTCTTTCACAATGAAATCCGATAAGTAATTTTTTTTTTACACGAGCAAATTTTTTCAGTGTGATATGACTGTTTAATTGTCTCGCAAAAGCGCATTTGTTCCTTCTCCATCACACTGTTTTTATAGGCTCAAAGTATTAATAATCAGCAACCTGGCCTTCTCTTGAGACAAACATTTTATTGCGATTATTTAACGTGCGCCAATCATTAAGCGGAAAAAAAAAAAACAACTGTCGTGGCGTTTTCCATTAAAAAAAAAAAAATGTCATTTTCGTTTTTATAGAACTGTACAAGCCGATTGCGTTTGCACATTGCTTTGTTGCCTCTAAAGCTTCAATATTAGTATTACCAGCTCTCACTCTATTCGGTGGATTTTTCTATCTATAAGCCCATCACCACTATTACTTAAAGCTTCATTTTTAGCCTTACCTTACTGCTTCAGTTGTTGACCTAAGCCAGAGTTATTTTCATAATAGACATACAAAGGATTTGAACGACCTCTTTTCTCCTGCCGAGTACAATATTTATTTTGCATGCACATATCTACGAAGTAGGGAAACTAGCATTGTAACGTCACGGCTCTTTCCTCCGCGCCGCATATTGGATCCTGTCACCCATCATTGATTTTGGCTTCTTACTGTGCCGCAATCGCCTTCTACGTTTTGTCCCCTCCCTCTTAATCTGCCGTCCTTGGATCGCCCGATCTTAAACATTATAATTATTTATAAAATATTCCTCTTGGCATTCTGTGAGGCATTTGAGCTTCTATGTACATCAATAATTTTTTTCAACACCGGAGTATTCGTGCTTTTAGAATTAGGACAACATTTTTTTCCCGTTGCGTTGTATATTTAGTAGATTCATAAAAGCTGAGTGTTCAAAAGTATCAAGCTAGCGTCTACACGTTTTTAAGTTTAACTGAACTGCACTTTAAACTATGTAGGTTTGGTTCGAACTTTCAGTAAACGAACCAATTATAAACACCAGTTACAAAAAAATCCTCATATGTTTTTTGTTGTTTTTTTTTAAATCTGGATGTGATTAGTGAAAAGACATCTAGAACTAGATCTTTTAAGAGAGGTACAGATATTTAAATCTCGTTTAAGACCACCAAGCACAAAAGTTAAAGTCAACAAAATGACTGGACACCAATCTTGTTAGGCCGCCTTAAAATCTTGAATAATTATTATTATATAAAAATATTATTTTCATATGCATAGCTTGTGGGCATGGATCAACACTGGGATTTAAATTCCAACAAAGGGGCATATTATTGGGAACCAGAGGCTGACTATGAGGATGTGGGAATACAAGTAGACGGTGGTGCTGCTAAGGTAAAGTTTTTAATCTTAATAAAAGACTGGTTCAATCTTCAACCCAAATGGTTTGCAAAAACGACCAAAAAAAAAAAAAAAAAAAAAAGTCGTAAAAATGCCAAACGCATGGAAATTAATAAGCCTAAATTTTGTATAACTTTCTAAAATAAACTTAGTGAGTGATTGCATCGACATTTTATCTTGATTCAATGGTCCATTTTTAAAGTTAGTCTTAATAATAGAAAGATATATGTTTTTCGTGTAGAGCCAGTCCATAACAAGATGATATCAGGCTTTCACGACCTCCGCCAGGTAAGGAAGCTAGCGGCGGGCTAGGCAAAGTAGGATACTACCAAATGTATGTTTCGTAACTGAACCGTTTCTCTAAAAAGAGACTTTTAATGACATCTAAGTTCATTTAACCTAAGGAAAGAATGAACTAAGAGCATTTTTATTTTTCTAAAGATGTAATTTTTAACAAACTTCAGTTAAAAAGATGGCATTCTTTAAAATCATTCCAAAGAAGAAATTATCAGATTTGCTTCCGCTCTTGTTCAAATTAATTATTATTCTCTCGATCGGTACTTTTATATATACGACAAGGCTCAATCATTTAAAGTAGACTCAACCATTAAAATTTTTTTATAATTTTAGGCGATAATAACTCCACTCTTGCGCAAAACTCCTTTATTTTCTTAAGAAGAAAAATAGAACTTTTAGAATTATTAAAGGTTTGATGGCAAACCGCTTTAGTCATCATAAACACATTCAATTCAGAGACTTTGAATAATCCCAAAAAACTGGATTTAAAGTGTTAACGTCTAGCTTCTATTGCATTTCTACCTCATTTTCATAAGCTCTACCAACAAATCTTTTTGCTTGTTACATACCATACTTACATCTTGTGCTAAGCCCAGGCTGACCCGCGGGAGTATCAGGTGAACATTTCATGAACATGGCACACTTGAACATTTGAAACTAATTTTTATTTCACTTTATTATCATTTTATGATATGCAAAGAGAATTATATGACATGTATTATATGCTCCGCGAAATGTCTGGTTATCCATTATGTATGCATATTTCTCACTTATCGAATACATTGAGCCTTTCCTTTCTTCCATTGGGCATATTCCATCACACGCTTTCATGAAATAAAGAATTTATGATTCTACCTTGTTCTATAGGATTTTGTCTCAAAATTATACTTTCACTATTCTCTTCGTCACATGGCTTTCGACTCTTTTCGCTCACTTCTGTTGGTTATGATTCTTTGCTATTTCTCCTCCCTTGCATGATTTTAGAATAGGTTAGTCAAACTTATTCTAACAAAGTCACCATAACGCGACACTGAGCGCAACTGTGTGGAAAAAAGGTGACACACAGTTCTCACGAGATGGATAGTGGGATGTACCTCTTTTGCATTTTTTTGGAGCGAAGGGCTATAGGACAAAAAATAACTCTAAACGTTTAAACCAAAGAGTAAAATTAAGTAATATTAAGATAACTTTAACAACGACAAAAAAAAAAACAAAAAAAAACAAAAAAATCGAAATAATTATACTAATCAAACCGGGACAAAATTGTAGTAGTAAAGGCAAAGGGATAAAATGTGTTTATTATGAGTGCTAAAAGGAGAGCGGTAGCTCATCTGGTAGGGCAGTTGGTTACCAATCAAAGGTCCGAGGTTCGAACCCCAGTCTGGGCCAAGTCCACTGTTCATTTCATTGCTCCTTTGTGTCTACCCAGCACTAAATTGGTAGCTAGGTGTCCTATGACCCGGCGAAATTAAAGCAACGAGGAAAGCAATGGCAAAGTACCTCATAATGCCATATGCTAAGAACAATCAGGACCTTACTCTTGGTTCCCCGATGCTAAAAGAGAAATTAGGCTCTTAAAAAAATTCTAGCTAGTTGGGTGGCCCAATGATTAAAGACTCCGCCCCTAAATTTACGGACCTTTCTGTCTTTCTGTTCACGCCTGGCGATGGTCTCTGAGCTTGAGATCTGCTCGCAGTCGACAAACTAAAAAGAAAAAATTAAAACAGAAAAAAATGACCCTCAACCCCCGTTTCGGCTACACCTGAAGGATCATTGATTTGTAAGGCTTGTAAGGTAACATATTTGAATGAAATGTTTTTATGCATGGCACACAATAAAGGTGTTTTAAGTTCAAAGAAATGAGTTGCACGGTTGATTTATAGAAACAGATTGGTGTGAAAGAAAAAGAGAATCTTCAAGCTAAGCATACTGTATAAAAGAATTTTAAAAATAAAACCTTAAGGTTATGGTTTTCATGAGAGATGCTTCAACAACTATTGAGGTATGAATGACAGAAACATTTTAAAAGATAAAAATAATTTTCTTTAACAAAATTGTTTTATTTATTTTGATGATTATATTTATACATGTATTGTGTTATGAATAAAAAAATAATATTTGTCCAGCCTGCTTTTCGGTTTGCCCTCTCAGACCTCTATGTGACCTAATAAGAGAAGAAGAAAAAGTAAAAAATTGTCTCGTTTCAAAAAAGGTCACGTAACTAAATCCGTACAATTCTATTGGTAAACCTTTAAATATTAATTATGCTTATGCTTTATGAAGAAGGATTGGCCTATAGAGCGAAAATCGGTGGTTGGTTGGATAGAGGTGAAGGAAAAAAGAGGAAAGGGGGGTGGGGGTTAGGGATAATCATACCTCTAGCCTTGCAAGTTAACGAGTCTAAATCACAAAAGAAATGTTTCAATAGAATACCCAGCAGCAATTTTGAAATGTTAGAATAACAGGTAATTTTTCTAAAGAGCTGTTTCATGATTTATGGTGTTTTTAAGCAAACTAATTACAATATATATATATATATATATAGATAGATATATATATATATATATATATATATATATATATATATATATATATTATTTATGGTATATATATGTGTGTGTGTGTATGTATGCATATTTGTGTGTAGGTAAAAACACTAAGCTTCTCATAATTGTGAAATATAAATTCACTGAAGCAGTAAGAAAACGAGGACCGTTTCATTTTTGTTCACATGGCTCGTCCAACAAGCACGTTCTCAGGCTATTAGGCCCTTTTAAGCCAGGGCATAAATAGGAGATGCGAGCTCAAATCCGTGACAAAAACATCCTTGAAGATTTCAGTGAAGTTTAGTTAACCATTGTGTCACCAATGCTCTCGAAACGGGGGACAAAAACAGTGACAACCGAACTAAAAAAAATCCTCTTAATTCAAAACGTGCCACCGCAAAATGCCATATAAATAAAGCAAGGATCAATACCTAGGCTTGTATTAGACACAAAAGAGTTTATGGAGACATAAAGCTAATTAGAAACCAACCTTAGAGCTTCTTAATACGCACAAAACTCTTTTGACACTTCTAAATACATTGAGTTATTGAGAGGAATAATTCCTGTAAAACCAGCACAGATAAAAGATAAAACTCATTGGCCTTATCAAACCCAAGTAGGCCTAGCAATTTATATGATTAGTTAAAAATATTGAATCAACGACTTATGTGTATGATAATAATTTACAGACTGTAATATCCTGTATCCATAGCCTTCCATAGAGTTCGTAAAAAACGTTTTTTTTCCCTGAATCAAATTGTTAATCTTTACAGCTTCTAAGTAACTCTAACAAACATGATTAACCAATTTCCTTGCCCTCCGTACATACCACTCCTCTGTTGAGAAACATACCCAAACTATGATCTAATCTCTTCTTTTGAAATCTGATTCCTCGAGACCTACAAAAACAAAACAAAAAACAAAAAAAAAAACAAAAACACGCATAAACATTAAAACGCCTTTCGTCACCACCATCCCCTATTGTTGAAAACAAAAATGTATTACTGTAGCTGGTAAGGAATGCTAAAGATTTTCTTTGTTGTTGCCAGCACGAAATTTGCCCTCTCCTTTCCCTTGAGTGTCTCTCATAGAATTTCAAACTGTTTCCAGTCTAAAGTATTTCGCAACAACTACCCGTATTCTCGCTTTTTCTGTCATCTTTTCCAAACCTGTATGCACATTTTCCAAAAAAAAAAAACCTCTTTGTTCATAGCTCTTTGAATTGCTTTGTCTCCCTTCAACATTGTGCTTTCCTGCATTTTTTTGTGCCTCTATAAAGTTCTTCGTGTCGTTTTTATGCTGCAGGTGTTGTTTTTCGTATTAATTATACAATGTAGAAATCTTAAATTTCCCCTACCAAGCTCTCTTCACTGCTATCTTTCCTCCACGCTCCCCATCCCCCCCCAAAAAAACAAAACAAAACAAACCACAAAAAAAAACCTTCGTATTGCTTCTCGTCTGTTAAAAATAACAAGAGATGAGTCTCAAAACTTATGTAACAATTTTACAAAACCTAGCAATTTTTTTTATTGTAGTCGTTCTGCTTTATAAGAAGCTCCCAGCTTGAGATCTATTTTTCAATCGCCTGATTTAATAAAAAAAAAAGTATCACAATCATGTAAACGTGACTTATTGTCCACGTACGTAAGTAGCCGTCACGCCAGGGTAGTTCATATTCTGTTCAGTGACCCAGACCAAACCTGAAAGGTCTCACAGTTGCGACTCGAAATAATTAGATTCAAGCAAAGATCCGGAACAAAGATAACACAATTTCCTCTTCACGTTCTCGTAATATTCCTTAAAACCAAACAAAAGTGGAGCTCGATAAAGCCTCCGTCTTACAGAGCATAAGGCTAGGCTATAAGTGAGAAAAAAAAATGCAGTTAACACTATTTACCTTATTTAATATTACCAAACATGACTGGGTCAGTTGTATCATGTAACTCGAGGCTACATACCCAAGTCTCTTTTCAAATATGAAGTTCAGTGTGGAGTTGATATAAGGCAGGAAAAAGCTGGGTTGAAAAAGAAGTGTTTAAAAGGGAAATTTCGGCTCTTCAAGCGAAAGCTTCAGTTACTTTGAATAGATTTACCTCCCCATTGAATCTTTTGTTGGAGTCCTACACGGGAAACTACAGAAAAAAAAAAAAAACAACCCAAAACCAAACCTGCTCTGAAAATGTATTGAAACATCAAGTTTAATACTTAGCGAGTATGCGAAATTACAATAATCAACATCTTGGAAAATTGTTTGGCAGCTGGCTATATGAAATAAATTATAACAATCTTGTGAACGAAATTTAAAAGAACGACTGTCCTGTTCATCCCTCCTCTCCTCTCTCCACTACTACTACTACTACTACTACTACTACTACTACTACTACTACTACTACTACTACTACTACTACTACTACTACTACTACTTATACTGCTACTGCTGCTGCTGCTGCTGCTGCTGCTGCTACTACTACTACTACTTCTACTACTACTACTATTTACTACTACTGCTACTGCTACTGCTACTGCTGCTGCTGCTGCTGCTGCTGCTGCTACTACTACTACTACTACTACTACTGCTACACATATGTATGTATGTGTGTATTTATTTTGTTTAATTAAATTCATAACAGAAATCCATATTCATTGAAGTCATGTCCATTTTAAAATTGAATCGTTTCAAAATCTTTATTAAGAACCTGAAAGACATAAAATTACTTCATTAACCCATATGCTGTTATTTTTCCACAGCGACCAGAGCCTCTACAGACAATTGGTGACATTTTCTTTGACCGACGAGAGTTCAACCCTGAGACTTGTGCAGAGTACTCGCAAGACACAAAAAGTAACATAGAAAGTAATGGCCAAACATCTGTTAGAAATTTCCCAAACGGCCAACACCTTGAGGAGGATGCCGAGGGAAACCCAAAGACTTTCAAACGGGTATTGGTACGATTTGCCGAGCGGACTTCGATGCAGGTGAGATCATTGAAAACCAATCCATACGCTTTATGTTTTATCAGCTGTTTATTTCATGCGAGTTTTCAATGACAGAAAAGATCAATTATAACAACAGAGATGAAAGTTTAAACTAAATTGATACGAAAGATAAAAATGATAAGACGCTGGTAAAAAGAGAAAAGGAGCTTACATGCAAGTGATGATGTGATACAAAAAACAAAAAATAATGACAAATTAATAAAGTCAAGATGCCATAAATTAATAAACATCTGCTATTTTTCACTTCTTAATCTCAGGGCGTTCCGTACATCTATGCATCTTCTGTATGGTATGCCAAAGTTGGGTGGTCTCTGCTCTTCCTAGTTGGTTTTGGAATGATGGTCGCCCATCTCTACCTGCTCTTTGACGAATTCTATGAGTGAGTAAAGCATAGCAATTTTCGAGTTGAAATGTTGATTTCTAGTTCTATTGCATTCCTTTGCGTTTTCATAAGTTCAAACTACAATTAAAAGTTAAGAAGGCTTTTCTGTTTTCAGAATTTGTAATCCATCTTTTCCTGCTCCAAGACGGGCGAGTTCTTTAAGTGAATGTAGCATATCAACTATGAGTTTGTTGGAGGGGCATAAATGGCATATTAGCTTGTGAATCCGCTCTGAGATTTGCAGGGACCTTTCTTTTTTAGAATCCGCTCCCGAAGCCATGGCTTGATGAGGGCTGAAAGTCTGAGATCATTTTGATATGGAAGGATTGTGCGCGCTAAAAATTAATGCTTTGTTGCATCTGGAAAGATGGCAAGGCTAATTCCTATTCGCTCATTAATAGGTCCTATCAATAAAGTTTGGAAGACACGGTTTTCCTGGTTCATTATTGTAATCCATCATCATCGTGCTTACTCTGGCATGTTATTTGAGAAAATATAGCTAAGATGTTGGCCATAAATTACCTAGGTCTTATACGACGTCATTATTGCGGTGGCACAAAACCTTGAGCAACTATTTTTAAAATTTTAGAAATTTTAGAAAAGACCAAAGTAAGACGTATTAATAGCCTATGTATAAACCTGCATTTCATAAAAAAATATCCAGAAGGTAAAAATTATTCTAGGAGCGTCAAAACAAAAACAAAAACAAAAAAATTTATTAAGTCGTTATATGAAGGTGCATTTCATAAAAATATCCAAACGAGATATAATGGTCTTGGAGTGTCAAAAAAGGTAACTTTCTTGAACTGCCTAAGACCACTTTTAGTGAAGAATATTGGGTTGGAATTCCACGGGAGTTGCATCTGTAGTTTTTTTAAATGAAGAGTCTCAAATCTGTTGGATTTATTTATTAGCATAAATATTGCAAAGTAAGAAAAATTTGAAAATGGAAAAATCAATAGGGTGTGCACAAAAAATACACCGAACATTATTATTCCTCCAGCTAAGTCGCATTAACGTAATGCGAATATTTAGACTGTGCTTCAGATGAGCATTAGGCCTTCAATTTATTTGTTTCCATGCTGCTTAGCTGATTGTGAAAGCAGTTTTACTGTGCTGTTTATCGATGATCGTGATAAAAAAGACCTTATCAGTTTTTAATGTTTTGGTTTCGTCTTAAAAAAGTATAAGTGTAGGATAACTAATGCTCAATTTCAAGTAGCTAATCATATCGCCATTGCAAAAAGTATATTGTTTCAGCCTCGAGCAACACTATTCCCTAAACACTTCCTAATCTAATCCCATCATCCTTGTCATCATGATGACCATCGTCACACCATCTTCATGATCATGATGATGATGATAGGGATGATGATAATCATCACCATCATCGTCTTCACATCGCCATAAAATCGCCAGGTGTACCCGCACCTGCAGTGGCAGCATTACCAATATGACGATTGCCATTTTCATTTATCTTCAATCAATATTCTGATAAAGACATACATAGCGGTATTGTAATTCTATAAAATTGATGAGAAGTATATTCTTTTAAAAAATATATTCATATTTTTGTTTCACAAATTTAAGTATTTTTTAAACGTCTCCAGATACGACACACACTCGACAGTTTCTCTTGGTTTCAGCACACTTACCTTCCCCGCAGTTACAATTTGTAACGTCAACCCTATCAAAAGGTCCAGGTAGGTTAGTAATCATTTTATAAAGAGTGAGATTGCTTGTTTAAATTAAAAAGTCAACATAGCTCTATACTCGAATTCGATCTGCCTACATCTGACTCGTGTGGCTGTATGGCAATGTTTAAGTGGATTGTCAGTTGGTAATAGTCCAGACAGTTCCATCGACGCGAACGAATTACCACAATTAAATTAAGTTGACTCGTGAAGTTTCCTTCTTTAGAAATATACCACATTGCGCCAGAGCGAATGTTCGTAAAGAATCGGACCAAATCCCTGTGAAAAGTGAAGCTGTATTAATGGTTAAATATTTTATTTATGTTTATATTTCTGACATAAATGTATTACTCATCAAACTTCAAGTTTAAGTCTTTTTTCTCTAAAATTCAATGCTAAAGTTTTCTTATTTTGAGCAATAGTTAAAACAGAACATTACTTTTTTTGTTTTAACGTTTAAAAAGTGCTAATTTTTTCCCCCAAAACACCCCTCTTAGAATGGATTTGGCCACACGAGAGTTAAGAGCATTGGTTGATGCTGTGCAACCAAGTAACATTGCTGGGAGCATGGAGGAAGAGGTTAGACCGTACGCGCTTTTCAAAATTATGCGCATAAATAATGAATGTTATTTTTTTTTAGTTAACTAATTCTGTTCTCTGAGATATCAACTATTAATTCACTAATATTATAATTTATGGAAAACAAGCTTTTCAATGTGATAGCTTGCCATGAGTGGACTTATTATTAGTCGGTGTGTTATTTAGAGAGGGTATACGTGTGTACTTTGATTACCTTAAATTAAATCTGACGTTTCAGATTATGATCCATGACTGACTTTGAGTAACTTATATGAATAAGTAAAATAAAATAATGACTTCCTCTAATAATTTTTACAAAATGGCATTCAAAATTAAAATAGAAAAAAATTAGTAATTGGTCAGAGTGAATGTCCTTCAATAAAATATAACTTGTTTTTTTCATGCTGATAATTTTCACAATAAATAATATTATTATAGTGAAAGTTTTTTTTTGTCATAAATAAATATGAAGGATCTGCTGACTCACTCAGATGGAAAATAGAAACTCCTTTTCCTTATAAGATAATAATAATAAAACATAAACTATACCCTGTTCACAAATTCAGGAAAACACATATGTAATGGCCTTTCCATAATGTAAAGTTTGACACAGGAATATAGACTTGAAAATTATTACATCAGCTCTGCTTTGAAACATTTTCATCAACCGCTCGCAAAATAATCTACTATTTACCTGAAATGTTGGTGGTATGGTGGCTAGCGAGCCAGCCCTGATATCTGCAAGTACCTTTTTGTCACGCATTTGAGTTCAAGCCTGTTTTTTTTTCCTGACGAGGGCCTGGAAGTCTGTGATCATTTCCAATAGACGGGTTATATGTAGAAACCCGAAAACAAAGAACTATATTTAAATTGATAAGAATTGCTATTCTTATGTTGAATCTATCCTTCTATTTTCCAATGAGGAGTGAAAAATTTGAATCGTTTCTCCTTATTCTTTTCATTAGCAATCCAATATTCTTTTCTCTATGGTTTAGAATTCATGTATTTCTTTTCCCCATCAGAGGAACAAGAAAAACCCTCCACAAAACAACCAAATGGAGCCAACGGCAGATGATAAATCAGGTAAAAAAAAAAAATCAATTTATGAATCCTCCGTTTATAGATCGGAATCGACCGCTTAGCTTTTGATCAAAGCTCTCGTTGAGAGCCATGCATAACGCTCTAGTTTTTTTTTTTTTTAATTTCTCTTCCCATTTCCCTGTAATCACCTTCCCAGCCTTCATCAGCTCTTTGTCAAACTTGCAAAAACATAAATGTGTCTCCCTTTCTGACCTGAATCTGATCTTTCCTGCCTACCTATCACTGCAGTTATTGGCAATTGCTTTTGAGGATGTACAGGCATAAAAGAGCTGGAAATCAGTTCTTCTTGTTATTTGCGAAAACCCTATCTACCATTCCACCATTGCAAGAAAGATTTCACTTGGAATGCTCTTAATATCATCCTGGAAGAACATATGTTAATATTAACTGTTACATGTGTACATTTTTTTTTACCTACAGCATGTCAGCAATTTAATTTTCGGGTGTGTGTGTGTGGCAATGGCCAAATAAAGCGCCCAAAAATCTAAAGAGATCTTTCTCGCCACAGACGCCCTGGCCAGACGAAGGCTCAAAAGCCTGGGATCATGTTGTGGTTTTATATGCACAAACAAACATACAAAAAAAAAAAAGCAATTTTGGTATCGGTAGCTGAACTACTTTATATTACGGGCTGGTGAGTTTGACCAGTATCATTATGTAGGGAAGACTTCCCGAAGACAAACACAATTAGTCACTGGAGTTTACATTTATCACTGCTACTATCAATGTATTGTCGCACGCCATCAACGTCAATCCTTCAAAGTTTTGTTAAAGCACGGCCAGATCCTTCTTCTGCTTCATTAATGTACCATATGGAGATTATAATTAACACTGCTACTAATAATGTATTGCCGAAAGTCATTAGCGTTTTCCCTTTGGTTGTCGTTACTGTACTACAAGGGTAGACGAAAATAAAATAATTGAACCATTCAATGAGAACTATGATACCACCGTCCTGCTGTATAATTTAAGATTGTAATCCAAGCCTCAGCCGATTTCATAGCACATACTTTGCACACACACACACACACGCACATACAATCTCTCTTTCTTTTTTGTGGATCTTTGTTTCTTTCTGTCTATCCCTTACCTTGCGACACCTCTGGCTCTCCAACTCTATCTCGCTAAAAGCATGAACATTTAAGATATGAATAGTTTGATGTTTTTAAGATTAACCTATCACGATTGAACATTGAAGTCCAAATAATAGATGCATAACGCTTACCAGACCCCAACCAACCTGGCAGTCATCAGACAAATGGCAACCACCTATCCTCTGGCACTAACCAGACAAATAGCCGCCAAAATACTGCAGCCTATAGTAAAGGGGCAAGTGGCCTTCCTGCCTCTACAACCACCATCTTTAGTTCTATAACAGCAGCAATAACCAACACAACAGCAACTGGAACAGTAGCTGGTACTAATCAGAGATTATCAGATGGTGGTTCTAGAGCAACCATTCATAACAGGAATATGACGACAGAAATAACAACTACAGCAGCATCTATGGTAGTACCGTCAGATGCAACGACTAATCTACTAAGGACAACAACATTTGACACTCATATCCTTACTGCTAAGACATCTATAGCCCAAACTGCTTATCAATCTTTCACGTCATGGAAATCTTCAACCGAAGAAGCCTCGATACGATCAGTTTCTACAAATCTCTCAACAACAGATGTCCAGAAATCATTCGAAACAACTGTGACACTTTTAAACCCTCTTTCCACTCAGGAAACATCAAGAGTGACAGCGCCCATAGTAGCTTCTCCAACGTCCCGCACCACAAAAATGAAGGAGACATCAACTGTGGCGCACACATCTCTAACAATAGACTCACAAACAGAAAATATAAATACGCAGTCAGTATCAACAAGTTTGGCAAGTCAATCTTCAACAAAAACGGCGCCACTAGAAATCGGTATAACAACACATAGAGCAATCAATACTACGCAATCAGCAGCATCAACTACAACTGTCAAAGTACAGCCTTCTACAGAAGCTACTCGCCAAAGTCGGCCAAACATGCCATCCATCAGCGGGGGCGATAGTTCAGATACCAGTAAGACGTCAAACACACAGCGTGCCGAAATCAGAAGCCTTACAGGTACCGCAGCAGCTTTCGTCCATCTATCTTTGTATTTTAATAACTGCTTTGCAGAGCCTGGTAGATCATCTAATTGATTTTTTCAGGCTTTTAAAATGTTATTTATAAAATCATGCATACAGGCATACACCTCGTGATGTGACATTAATAACTGATAACATGAGAAGGAGAGCAAACAAAATATTTCAGTAAATCTAAAATCGACGAAAAATCAAAAGAAACAAATTAAAAATTTCATTTAAAAAAAAAAAAAGCTGTTGCGGAAATCTTGTTACATTAGTTAATAAAAGGTTTTAGCGCAATTATGGTATTATTTTAGATTCCTAAGATAAAAGATAGATGCCCACTACTGTTGAAAATAGTCATTCGTTTGCTGTTATATAACAAATGCATAAACTCCATGATTTTCGAAAGACTTTTCATGACGGAAGTATAAACCAATTTCATTTAAGCAATATACCGTTCGAAAGCCCGAGAAATGGTTTCTTTGTTGGACATCATTATTTTATCCTCTTTCCGCTTTTTTTAGGACTATATGTGCGAGCAACTTTATAAGCTCTGAATCTGGGAGAAATTTCTGCCCATTGCATGTTTATATAGAATTTGCAAATTATTATTACCCGATATTGTCCTGGGTAAATTAAAACATATTAAAGCAAAAGCGAAAAAGCATAAAATTTCAGATGCCGTAAAGTGGTGTAAGTTGAGGTTTCGATATATTAATTATCCTGCAGTAAAATCTTGCAACTAAGTCTTGTTTTCAATAGATTTACGAAGCAATGGTAAGTTTATTCAAGTTAAAGATCATTGGTTCACCGTCCATACATCTTTATTTCTTTCTTTTCATGAATCGCGAGAGCGTAAATTTACAATAGCTACTTGGCTTCTTGTTATTGAATTATAGTTCTTACAAATAAAACCATAAAAGAAACATAAAATCTTTCATGCCCGATTCCACCAGGTCATTATTATGATCTTAATGGAAGGTGTGAACGCATCTGTAGGTATGCGTCTTTTCGCGTGAGTGTGTGCCCTCACGTCATTGTTATTATATCAAAGTGTTTTCCTCAAGTGAGTTATGTTAGCACAATGCCATAAAGAAAACAATTATCTACACTTTTGGAAATAAAGTTACTTGTCACCTTATGAAGTCACGATTTTCAAAGTATGAAGCGGTACATAAGGTAAAATCAATATTTTTTCAAACGAATAAGAGGGTTTGCCAAAACGTGGGCTGTCATCATAGTTATGTGCGAACCATTTTCTACAAGTCCTATTTGAAAACATTTAACTCATCAATACATGAATTTTGATTTAGTGAGTATAATAGCATAAGAAGTACTGCTTTATGTTTCAAAAATCAGATTTGGATGCATCTGTTGGGACTAGTGTAGTTGTGTTTTTAGTTTATCTGGGCATAGTTGGGTATTTAGTGTAGCGGGAGTGTGGTTGTGTTTTACGTCATTAATTTAGGGGCCCGTTTTAAGGTTGTTATTGGAGTGGGAGTGTGTGCATTGTGATTGGTTGGTTAGGCTAGGTGACAACGGCAAGTTTGGACGGACTGCACGCTGGCAGGATCTTTGGAGGAGTGGGTCACTTTGCACTGTACGCTGGAGGAAGACAGTCCTGGCTACACCTTGTGGCGGATTGGTCCGGCTCCAAGAGATATTTTACATTATGATTTCTACGACCCTTTGTATCTGGGTCTCTGCTCTATGCCACTTTTATACCCGCATAGGAGCGGCGGTTCGTATTTGAATTTTACTTGAGGCCGTGTGCCTACACAGTCTGTTAGCACATGACTGCGCGAGTCTACGGGTTGATGTTTCTCCCGTGAAATGGTGGTATCATGTAATTATATAACCATTACTGTCCTAGCTTCCCTCACGTAAGGGCTGGTGATCTGGTGCTTTGAAATAACTGACTGTGCTCGTGTCCGAGCTGAGGACTATTGATCCCTGGACATTCTAGATTTTCTCTACTCCCTCAATAAGCTCCTACTGACAGGATCGTCGATGATTAATTAGTTAGAAGCGTGTGCATGTGTGAGTGATAGACGTGGGGGTTGTTTAAGTTTTTTTCTGATCGTGGGTGGATTTGTGTAATAACTTTGTTATCTCGTAACGCTTAGCGGGTTACATTGTATTGTCGCGCCTGCGTGCGTGGACATTTATATTTAGTTCATCTCATATCTATCTGTCTTCTTCTTTATGTAACTAACCTACTTCTTTATATATTTATCCGTTTTGATAATATAGTTTTTTCTGTCGCCTATCCCCGGTGTTCTGCTTTTTAATTGCGTGAACCTCTTGTTGCTGTCGATGTTATAAAGTTATCTACCGTGATTGTTGTTCGAGTAAGTTCGTGGCCAATGTCGTATTTCGTTGTTTATGTTGTGTGTATTCTCCCTGTCCCGCTGACAGGCTGTGTTTGCCCCAACAGCATCCTTGCTGTCTAAATTAACCAAAAATAAGTTTCAAACATAACTATGATGACAAAATCGCCAAAAAAGTGGTCACCCATCAGCAAAATAAGCTCATTCACAACCAAGTGAAGAGACAAAGACCAATTTTTTTTTACACGTATCTACTCCTGCTATCCAAATCTGCATGAATATTACTTGACTGATACTCAATTGGGCTTTTCCCTTTTGTAACTAGAGCATCTTTTTTTCAAAATGCAGGAAAAAACGTGACACAATTTTGGGGTCTACCTTTTGGCAAATGCTCATGATTAAAGGCCATTGACTATTTAGTATACTAGATCTTTCCAGTCATATCGGACTTCAAAGTCAAGTCGTCAAAAGCTCTTTTCGATACTCTGGAATGAACAAAAAACACGACAAACATCAATAGCATAAGAATAGTAATGACAAAAAAAATTTGTCCACCCATCGGAAGATTTCGAGGAATTGAGCTACAGAGATTTTCAAAACGGTAGACAAAAAAAACCCAACTAACTAAGGTAAAAGTTTTCAACACGCAAGATATTCTGTATAAATTATGGCAGAATGATGCTTTTGAAAAAGATAAGTTGGGGCAAATCAATTTTACTCTTTCATTTCAGCCTCACAAAAATATTCGTATTATTTTAAAACAATATTGGCTTGAGCTGCTGGTGCGATTTCCCATCATTTTGCTGCGCAGTATGTGTATGTATTCTGCCTACTGTGCTTTATCTATGATTTGTTAAAAACCATACAAAAAAAACCCCATTACATTTCTTATCACAAAGAATGTGTATTTCAATTTCCAATAAAACGCATACGTTCATTGAATTGAATAATCCTCTCAGCAAAAAAAAAAAAAACATACATAACAAATGATTGCTTTAAAAAATTGCTTACTTCTATCAATTCATGTTCCAGATGCAGGAGTGTAAAGGCTGTTCGCCGAAATCCCAATTCACATTTTGCTTAAGTCTCACTTAGCCAACTTGTGCAGCATCATGAAGATATGTTTTTTCGAACTTATTGTGACGTTGATTTATAAAAAAAAACGTTAGATGTGGTGCTATTAGTTTTTGTTAACATTTGAAGTCCGCAAGGTCGTAATGAGATTATTAAGAACTTCAACTTTATACTTTAAAGTGGCTCATTGGAAGAAGCGAAATGATGTAAATTTTTACTTTCATCACTTCAACCACAAAGCGTATTGCTTTTGCGCAAAGGCGAGGGTGAAACAATGCTTGAGTTGTAAAATAATTGTAGTGTATCAAGTCAAATAAGTCGATACAGATTAATTACGATAGCTTGATTTTTTTTTTTCAGCAAAGTGTGTGTTTATTCACATCATTTATAATGCTTTATGTACCCGACTTGGTGTGTGTGTGTGTGTGTGTGCCACATGTAGCACAATGAAAAGAGGAAACAACATTTGTTTTCTATTGCTCCGATGTAGTCAGATAGATATCTTTCTCTTTTTTTTTCTTCTTTTTGAAGATTGTTTGTAAGCGTGTTACAATGCAAAATCCCTTTGTGCTTCACACTGTTTCTTAGAGGTGGTGGGAAAAAAAATGCTCCTTTGTTAGACTAGATTGGTTGTAGTTCCTTTTTTTTCGCTACGTTTCAAATTTTGGTTTTACATAGCGGTAAAAGGTATATCACAATACTTTAAAAAAAAAAAGAAAAAAAAAAAAAAAGAAAACTAGCTCGATTGGAGCTTTTCTGTTTCGCCTCATCAGCTACACTGCCTCAATTAGCCTTCTTTAGATCCTCATTTGATTTCTTATTTATCTCTTAAACCCAATCAGAGATGTTGTCATGATTTTGTTTGCACTATATGGCAGACTTATTTCTATTATTTGTTTACATTTTCAAAATCCGAAGCCTGCAGGCAAATGATGATCTGAGAGAAGATTAATTTGATTCTGACTGATAATTCATCTTGTAAAATCGTATGATGAAATTTAAAAAATACTCCAATTCTTCAGCCATTATGACAAATGATGTTTGAAAAAATTATGTGTTTAGGCTAAGATATGGAATGAACAGAATATGTTATTCAATTTTCGCCTTAATTAAACGGTTGCAACTTTTACAATGCTTCTACTATGAGTACGACTAAAACACAATATATGTGTGTGTGTATATACATATTATCTATTTGTGGTGGCTGGCGGGTTAAAAGCGAAAGGCTTTTTTTTATGCCATCAGCGATTGACACGCGGTTTCCGACAAATAGTTCTTTGATTTTTTATCTAGCGTGTGACGCCTTTGCTTTTTCTGAGTTTGATACTGTTTTGCCGTAAAAACAAAAACAGAAGCACATCACATCTCGAGTTCAAAGGGCTTAAATACTGAATTAATCATGGCAGTTGCTAGATTAATTTTTAATTAATTATTGCATGCCCTAAGCCTTCAAAATGATGGAATACAAACCCCATTCATAGCTTACATGAAATGATCCTCAGTTAAAAATTAAACCTTATTAAGGCTGCGGTATGCAAAGCACCTTTGTTTGGTTTATGTTTTTGTTCTGGGGATTTTCACTTCATTTGCGAAAGAATTTAGTTTTTTTTTTTTTTTTTTTTTTTGCCATGCTTCAAAAGCAATGATCATTCAATCTCAATCAAGAACTGGAGGAGAGTGGAATAAGACTACATTTCAGATGGCTAATTCTTTGGTTCCCATTTTGGTTGATGAAATTTTCACTTTTTTTTTCAAGCGTTCTTTGCATTTTGTTTACTGTATGTATACCCAAGTTCAGTAGATTATGGTCCTGTTCAGGTTTAGAGAAATCTGCTTGTCTGCTTGAAGTCGTTATGTTATAAGACATTCTTCAGCATATAGTTTAAGGCAAACCTCGATTTATGTGCTAAAAAAATAACTTTTTAACATCAGTAAGAATTTCTTGTTTTTTATTTACTTAGAGCGATACTAAGACAAATAAATTATGCTTAAAAAAATATCTTTTCCTTTCCCGTTCATTTGAACGGGCAAACATGCTTGTATATATATATTTTTATATATATATATATATATATATATATATATCGTGTTTTAGTCATAGTAGAAGCATATATATATATGTCGTGAAAATATATGAAGAGAGAAAGAGAAAGAGAGAGCGAGAAAGGGAGAGAAAGAGAGAGAGAGAGAGAGAGAGAGAGAGAGAGAAAGAGAGAGAGAAGAGAGAAATGGCAGACGTATCAAACCTCTGATGTGTGCTATCTATAGAATAGATTATATTCTATAATATTCTATACATTTTTAGTCCATCAACTGATCCCTTACCTATTCTTATAATTACCAAGAACATTTTTAGATTCATTACTGCTATTTTTCCTCCAATTACGCATCCATTCGTATTTCTTAGATTTCCTTTACTACCATTTCCCACCTCTCTTCTTTCGAATTGATCAACACAAATTTCACCCCTATTCATCCGCCTCCTCCTCCTCCTACTACGACTACTACTATTACTACTACTACTTCTACTATTACTACTACTACTATTCCTACTACTACTACTACTACTACTACTACTACTACTACTACTACTACTACTACTACTACTACTACTACTGCTGCTGCTGCTGCTACTCCTACTGCTTCTGTTACTGCTGCTACTGCTGCTGCTGCTACTCCTACTGCTTCTGTTACTGCTGCTACTGCTGCTGCTGCTGCTGCTGCTGATGATGATGATGATGATGATTCTTTTGACGTCGTGATGTATCATTGTTTTTATGTGCTAATTCTGCTGACTCTGATATTTTGCTTTGATGTTACTAAACATCTATTACTAGTAATGCTAGCGCTAGCACCACTCGTATTGCTGCTGTAATTGTTGCATAAAGCTATTTATTTGTAAAAAAAAGAGCGGAAAATCTATCTACATGAAGGAAATCAATCAATGTGTCCATGCATTCCTTTATAGTCAAGGTGTATGGCTTCCAATTCGTTCAATCTGATTTTTTATTCATTTTTATGCCAGTGAGAATATGTTTCGAATAAACTTTTCTCAAAATTTTGCTTGCAGTTAGTTTTCATCAGCATTTACTAAATGCTCAAGAAAACTATGTTTTTATGACAACGTATGAAGAAAATTAAGAACCGACAGTTTTTGTTTGTCGCTTGTCAGTTTATAACTTTATTGTCATTTTTGTCTTTAAGGACCAGCGGCTACAAGGCGACGAAGAAGTGTGAGTGAACTTCATGAAGAAACTGTACGAAGAAGGTAAAGAGGCACGAGAGCTTTTAATAAAAAAACTGTCCATAAAAAAACCTATGATTTGCCGAAACTTTAAAGAAACAAAACTTTTAAATACAACTGCAAATCTTAGATTTGGGAAAAGTTCGGTTTCTCTAAAAATCTAGAAAAAAATTATGTTTTTGCCAACCAACTTACGGCGTAAATTGTCAAGAGCGACACGTGATTCCTTTGAAGTTGCACGCCATAAAATATGCAATGTTATTTTTATGCTGCTTTTGCTGTCCAGTAAAATTGTTTAAACATTTTTTTTAAACTTAGAGAAGGATTTTAAGATATAAAAGTTGAAAGTGTGACAAAATAAAAACCAAACAAACAAACAAACAAACAAAAAAAAAAAAATTCGGTCTCCCCACCAAATTCAGCACTCTCAAGACATTTCCTCAAAATACTCCTTATCATTGTAGTATTTTTCCTCACATTCTTATTTTTTAAAAAAATTTCACGATAATAAATATCCATTAATTCTCTCCTTCGTCATTCTCTGATTTTTTAAATTAATGTTTAAAAGCCCAACGCTTTCATAAGCAAAAACATTCCGAGCGCGTATCATTTCTCATTTTGGTTAAAACCCAGTTCGTTAGTTTGAAAAGTTTTTCTTCTCTTAGTTTGCCTTTTTTTTTTTAAATCTAATACGAAAGGAATTTGTAAAGGACTCAATATAACGTAACTTGATATTTTCATTACAAATTACCAACTAAGAATAGCCAAATAATTTTACCTTTAAAATTATTGGAACAAGAACAACAATAACCCCGAGTGACATTGAATTGGATTGTAAACACTCGATGTCTTTCAAAGTTTGAAAAAGTGAGATTAAGAATCAAAATTAGAGAAAAGAAAAAGAAAAGTTTATGTATCGAGAGAGGTAAAACCTAATCCACACAACAGCAGTAGCATAGAGAATTCCAATTTATATTGGCAGCGGTTTCATTAATTGGAAATTAAATTAAATAATTATCGTTACAGATATAAGCGTTTCATCGAAGGTTTCAGCATCGAAGAAAGCAACGACCGGTACAAACCGCAAGAAGAAACTGATGGTTGGGCAGGAAACAAGTCTGCGATTCGTGCTATCGAAGATGAATTCCTCTTCCTTTACAGCACGATGGGAAGGTAAAAAAAAAAAATGATCAGCATAAATAGATGTTCAATCGGACTGTCATTTTTCAATGCAATTTTATTCAGCATTTCTTTCAATAAACAATCTAATACTGCGATTATATACATAAAGTAACAACTGCGATTAAATACATAAAGTAACACTGCTGACGGACGTCTTTGATGAGTCATTATATTTTATCTATTGCAACGATTGGTACTAGCTTTTGACTTTAGCTCTTTACCAAGAGGCGTATAATAATGTTTATGTTATATATATCAGATACCAATAAGTGTGTACCTCATGACATCACTTCAATTACTATTTCCATTGCGCTCTTTTGCTCCCTTTCACTACTCTATCTTGACTAGTCATACAGGGAAAATGTAGTAAACTTACACAATACATGTTAATAGTGCTTAAATTCTTTTTTTTTTTTTTTTTTGTAGTTTCATTTGCTCTTATTGCATTAAAACACTGAAGACTTAAAATGTAGGCCTATTTTACTTACACAAAAACCGTTAAAACGTTTTGTCCTATAGCTTCTTCAATAAAAAAAATGATTGTGTATTTTGTTTTAATTGAAGACGAAACTTTATGGTGAAACGTTTTAAAGTATACATGTTCAACTTTGTGCAAATAAGTTTTAAGTTGGTGGTTGTATTTTTTTTTCACTAAATTGATTTCATGTTCTTCAACACAGCCGGAACATCTTTTAGACCCTAAAATTTATCGGTAGGGCAGCTTTTGTATATTTTTTTTCTCACTTACAAAGAAGAAAACCGTTACATCTTTTTGAGGTGCTCCTCTTTGTTTATCCTCAGGGAGGCGAGACAGGAGATGGGACACGACATCGCTGAGATGCTTATGGAGTGTACCTTTCGTGGGATTTCTTGCAGTGCAGAGTAAGGGGGAAACACAAACGTGTTTTGAAAACTAGGGAGAGGAAGAGGGAAGGAGGAAG